>VXBQ01008081.1:0-58436 GCA_013400175.1 Phainopepla nitens | reverse complement strand
TTTTTTTTTTTTTTAATTCTCTTACACCATTGTGAGTATTTGCACATGTTTTCCACTAAGGGAATTTTGTAAAGTTTTCAAAGTCACTTCTGAAACTTGATTTTTGACTTTAGCATGTGTGACTGTGGGTGAAGTTCTTGACTTGTGGGAATATGTGCAGAAGTGAGGGACCGACATGATTTCCAGATATGCAAATGCCCTCATTTCACTTTTTTATTCTGTTTCTCCCTTACTGGTTATGTATATTTCATAACTGCTACATGTAGATATTAGACAGTGAAATCCCCTTCAGGAAGAAAAAAGTGTCCTTGAAATAGAAGCTACCACCTTTGGGCTTTATGAAGTACTCCTTGGTCATTTGTTAGCCAAGGAAAATTCTCATTAAAATTAAATTTATTTATAGGAGTATGCCAGTTGGATTGAGGTACTTGCATGTTTCTCCTCTAACCCTATGACAGCCTATTTTTCAGACTAAAAGACAACCCTAGACTCCAAGCACTTATATTTCACCTGTGTTCCAAGAAAAACTGCTTTAATTTCCATGACATGAACCAAAATAGTTTGACTCCCACTTAAACAGTCATCAGGAAAATTTTCAAGATACTCATTCAACGCATTTTTCATCTAGAAGATCTTTTCATACTCAGCTCTGATAGGGAGGGACCCCAAAAGAATGTGTAACATCTATCAGCAGAGAAGTGCAGAACGTGGGTTTAGTGATCTCAGTAGACAGGAATTGGCACAATGCAAGTCTGTGATATGCAGAAATGAGAAATAAAAGAGCTCTTGAGTACCCGATCCACCCTATTTATCACTCCCCACTCAGAGCACAGCAGGTGGCCACCACAGTGGTGTTTGGCAGAGTTTTCCATCTGCCTTTAAGAGGACGATGTGAAGTCTTTCTCTCTCCCCTCTTCCTTACAAATCACCTTTCTTCTTCTCTTTTTTTTTTCTTTTTTTTTTTCTTTTTAGTACAAACCAGTTTCAGAGCAGTCAGTGCGATTTTTAGAATAGGGGCTATCATTTTAGTTGTAAGCTTTTTAGGTTTCATTTTCTTTGCTATTAGGCAACTATTCCCTAGGCTGAAAGAGAACCAGAAATTTGGGATTGCCCATTCTTCAAAATATCTTCAAGGACATTTTATGGTCCATGTTTAGAACTTGATTTTAGAATCCGTACAAGATGTGCTACAAGGGAAAATGTTATTTTGGCTGTTAATGAACTAGGCAGCCATTCCTAAAATCCCTTCTGTTTCTAATTTCCGTGACTTCATTGTGCTTTCTCACAGTATCTTAATTACTTGTTTTATATCCCTCTGCTTCCCCTTCCATTCAGTTCTTAACAGACACTATTCTCAACTTTTATTGAGCTGAGTAAATGTGATGCACATTCAGTGTCTTTCATTATCAGCCCGATAAATTCAAAATGATTCACATCATCTGTTTTAACTCTGTTTTGCCTTTTGGGCACCACCTTTTTCAATTGATCTCTTTTAAGAGCACTGCATTTCTCTTCCCTGTTGTACTGGGTGTTCCTCCAATGATTATATTCAAACACTAATCCACTGATTCTTTTCAGTGGGAGGTGAACATAACTGAGGGGTGATAAAATGGAAAGGCGGAATAGAGATGTGGGTGTAAATTGATCACTCAGGGCAGAGGAGGAAGTTAGGAAGATTAGAAGGCAGAAGGAAGCATAATATTTTAGCAAGAATGTAGTACTGTGCAACTGAGACTTTATTAATTTGAGATCTAAACTCGTGATTCCATGGGATATTGCAGTGATTCATACAAGCAGACTAGCTTATATATTTTTCTAGCTCAGAGATCTCTGGACTGCACTTCATTGAGACAGAAGACAATATAGACAATATGTTCAAGCCAGCAGAGCTTGAGTAGGCTCTTAAAACAAAGCCTGAAAAGGGACATAATTGATTAATATAAGCAAACCCAAGACAAAAACTAACAGGGAAGGGAAATAGTTGTTTAAGGCAAAGAAGGATGTCACTGCAAGAACAAATAGTTACAACTCACCAAAGAATAGAATGAAGGCAGAACCTTTAGATAAGATTAGATACATACAGAACTACTGAGGATAAAGAAAAAAAAGAAAAATGAATGAACAACCATCTTTTAAACTTATTTTTGTTTTCTCACTTAAAACCTGTGTATTATGGGTCAAGTTCATAATTCTTGATTCAGAAAAGAATTTTCTCCTGCCATTTTCCCAAATGGAAATAAAGGAGCCAATAAATGCTCACTTTTTTATGTCCTTCTCCATGTTGTGGGTAAACATATTGATGCGTCTATGTCTATTTTAATAATTTGTTATATGTATAATGGATATTGGGAAGAAGACCTGTGACAAAAAAATATAGAAGGAATGATACAAAGGGAATACACTGAAGTGGTGAATTACAGTCTTTAGTTTATAACACAGACAGACCGGGGAGAATTTTACCCTTTTCCAGAGAAACTTTTTTTACTGGAAAATATAACTTCAAGGCTGCTAAACTATTGACAGATTTAGGTCATAGTCAACAAATATTTCAGCAATTCAAGGGGAAAAAGAAGGATGGGTCAACATGTTTCATGTTAGTATTTCCATGAAAAGTTCACTTTTTCAGTCTGTTTTAAAAGGAGTTGTTGGATGTGACACTGTGGAGGAGAATTTGGGCCAGATACTTTCTTTCAAAGGGATAATGTTAATCTCTCATGTCAAATAGATAAAGACTGCTAGAAAGAAAAAGAAAGAGCAGTAAAGAATAAGTGCATGCTAATGCTCAGCTTAATTACCTTGGATGATGAAAAATGAGCTATATTATTTTCAGAAAATAAAGAAACCTGGGAGACCTTTAGAAACAGGAGAATCACTACTTTTCTAATCCTTAACTCAAATATTTTCTGCACTGTTTGTCTGCTACTTGAGAAGAACTCTAGCCAAAGATGTACATGGTTCTTATACACTGGGAAATCTTTTCTGTCCTTGAAAGGTGCCCTGCATGCATTTCCTGATGTTGAAATACAAGACCAAATAAAGAAAACTCACCAAAAGCAGTAAACAAAAATATAGCTAAAACCCACAAATAAACCCCTAGCAAACAGAAACAAGGCAATTCTTGAGTCAGAATTTCCACAAACAATAACTTCTCTCACATCAGTGATTTGTTTCAGCAAGGTCAGTAAAGTTTTACAGTCCTTATGAAGTTTAAGGTTTTGTACTGCAGAGAGAACAAAAAATACTCATGTACTCATGTCTCAGGCTTTAAAATGGTCTTGCTGGCTCAATGTTAATAATATGTGGATGTAACAGCTGGGCCACTCTCAATCTCTGTTCAGAGACTCTTCCACTTACCCTTTTTCCAGTATAAACAATGCTAGTGTGACAATTCAGTCACAATATATATCCCATTACATGTGTTATGTTTGGATTTGAGTAGCCTTGGCAATAATTTATCTTCAAGTGGGGGGAAGGGAGCAGCAGTGCTTTATCAAAATTTTCTCTCAATTCCATCAGTGCTTCACTGACTTGGACTTAATTCAGATCCTTTTTTAGTTTCACATATCTTCCCAGATTTCTACTTCTGTCTTATTCCGTAGGGCTCTCTCTATGGCAGGTCATATCTTGGGTCATTACATTTCCCTCTGGGCAGCAGCAGACGCTTTCTTCTATTTGTCTTATTCAACTGCTGTGAAGTTTGCCCATGGGTAGCAAGAGTTTATTACTTTTTTTCCCCAGTGGGTGTTTTTTTTTTTTCCTTTTTCAGCTGCACCATGCCAGTGTGCTCCTAAACTATGAGAACTCCTGCTTCATTGGTTTCATTTAGAAGCCTTTTGTACGTCTGTCTTTGCCAGAGCATCCACAGAATTATTCTCAGTCAAATACTGACTATAATCCTTTATAGTAATAGTACACTAACTGTTCAGCTCTCTGCTGCTTGACCCTTGCCTTGAGCTCTGTTTATTTCTGGTAAATATTTTCTAGCATATGATCTCGAAGCAAAAATTAGGTTAATGCTTGCATTTTTCATAGTATACATTTACCACTCTTCCCTGTCTATTTAATGGATTTTCCAATTAAAAGGGACCTTCCTGGCTGTTTTATCTGACCTCCTGAATTACAAGGCTAAAGAAAGCTGCACAGCAATTGCATGGTAATGCACTGACAACAGCCCATCATTTTTGTCCTTCAGCTTTGAGCACAGCACATATACGTGTCAATGTTTATATCTATTCTTATTCAGCCACTTTAAAAAAGGACACTCAGAATTTCAAAGACACTTGGAAATAGATACACACTTAAAAGTTATCGTTTATGAACAGGGTAAGATTACATGGACTATCTTCTGAGCACCCACTGTATGTTTTCATGCTTGGGCAAAGTTCTTACCAGGTGATTATGCCAGGCAATAGCCTTTAAATCATTGACGCATTCAAAAGGTGCAGCAACTGAAGAACACTGGTATATTCCATGAAGGTTTGCTTTGTGTTTCAGGACCTGTCATTATCATTATATGTGGTAAGCATGTCTCAAAATATGTCCTTTCACTGCTCTTTACCTCTCCCTCAGGGTAAGGATAGACCTGATCAGCTACATGTATATTGTAATATAGAACTTCTATAAGAAGATTCCTATTCCCATTTCATATAAGGTGCCCATTAAATCAAATGCCTAGAATAATAAAAATATACCAATTTATACTTAAATGCCAGGGTATTAAGGGCTGCAAAATTGGCAACAAGAGCCGGATGGTTGCAAGGTCTGACACCCCTTTTTAAAAGGACCAACTTTTTGCCAACTGAAAAAATTATCTGTAATACCTGGTGAATTTTCAAAATTTGTTTCATCCTATCACAGAACTGTAGAACAGTTTGGGTTGGAATGGACTTCAAGTATCATTGAGTACCAACCCCGCTGTCATGGGCAGGGATAGACACTACACCAGATTGCTCAGGTCTCCATCCAATCTAGCCAATTTGCTCAAAATGCAGACACTTTTTCATTTAGTTTTCATTTTGTAATATTACAGTTTTCACAGCTGAGTCCAGAATTTTTTTTCTTTAAAAGAAGACTGATATTCTTGAATATTCACTTCTGTCCAAAAGAAGCACAAACTCTTCTGGCAATTGAAAATGTTAAAATAAAACCTTGGAATAAACCAAAATTGAATAAAAAAAATTGTACTTAAAAATTATTAGTTATTTTCCATAGAGAATAGATCTGTGGAAGTGATCAACAGGTGATTTTGGGAAATTACCTGTTGAGGTTCAGAGACTGTCAAAAAGGCAGATAACCCACAAGAACTTGTTTCTAGTTTAGAGGCACTTCTAAGTTGAAGATATTCCTGTGGAAGTATATGAAATGATATCACTGGTGTATGTGCCTGGATAATCTACAATTTATCTGAGTATGTCATCTTCAGAGATCACACCGAACTTTTTCTCCTTTTTTATATTTTGGAACTGCTCTTCATAATAGTTTGTGGAAGACCATGTCTTCATAATGTAGGTATTGATTACCCTGTGTGCAAAATATTTTGCTGTGTAACTAACTTCTGAAGGCTTAGATCCTTTAGGGGGGGTGTATCTAAAAATAATTCACATTGAGTGCAACAGGTTTTCCTAATGATAATATCTGAATTAAGTAAAAATGATAAAATTAGACTATACTCTCTGTGCGAGTGGATGCATGTGGATTTTAGTACTGAGTTAATTGCCCTTTGATCTGGGAGATGCTGAATGCCTTATCAGCAGGGAAATGTTTATGATTCTTATCAGGCTGGTGGGGTTTGTTCCCATTCATGCTTGCACTAGGGATGAAAAAGATTGCTTATATATTAAATATGTTGATTTAGGGAAAAGATGGATACTCAGTGGATTGTCAACAACAGATGGAGGTCTGTCTGTAGAAGAAAGGGATATAAAAATGTGTCTACCTAGAGATGCAACAAGTGAATGGAATATCAAAGCCTGAAAAAAAATTGTAAGAAAAAAGGACATATCAACCAAGACCTTTATTCCTATTGTTTTTAACTACCTACAGTATGAATCTTAGGAAAACATGCATTTGGGGTGGTGGTTTTTTTTTGGTTTTTGGTAATTTTATTTTTCTGATCACTTCCAAGCAAGATTTTTCAAGCCCTCTGAATAACATATTTTGCAATTTTCTAACATAGTTATTTCATCATTTTTACTACTGGATGAGACTATCCCTTAACACTGGTGGGACCATCCTGTGGGATGCAGGATGGTCCCATGCAGTCACTGTGGGATGTACACCTGGAGGATGCAAAAGTGTCTTCTGACTGCTCAACCCGTAATGGTGATGTACAGGTTAAAACTAGCAACAATCTTTTACATTTACAACTAAATCCTGTTACGCAAGACCATATCAGAAGAGGGGAGATTGAATGAATGTGGATGTCTGCTAAAAGTGTATGTTGCCCTTCTGGTTGCGTATTAGAAGGGCAGAATGGAGTAATCATACCCAATATCATTGCTGGGCCAGAACAATGTAAATTAGAATATGTTTCCTCCAGTGCAGTATTATGCTATGATTCTTAAATAGCCAATAGAATAATTAATTGCCAGTCCATTAGGAAGAGAGTTGCAGTGAATTAAAGCCTAACTAATAACCACAGAATTCACTGAGTCTGACGCTCTTAGGCACTTATGTTTTCTTGCTTTTTATAAATGTATCTTTGATTTTATGTTAGCTCAATTGTCTGAAAAATGCTTTTCTTAGTTTCTCCTGGGATATAATGATAAACCATCTTCTGTGTTAATTTTTGTTTTGGAGATGTTCAAAGCACATGGTTGTGAGCAGAAACTTTCCACTTTTTTTTAAAAGGGATTTTTTTCCTCTTGGCCGTAAATCCCAGCAAACTTTTTCTCCTATATATTTCAGACTGACGTGCTCTGATAAGATGCCTCATTCTTTTCTGCCATTAGATATTTATGTGGGTAATGGCAAAGCTGGAAGGAATCTATATTTCTGAGATTCTTGTAGGTTATAAGAATGTATTGAGAAATCAGAAAAGTTGCAAGTTGGTATGATATTGATCAAGCAGAGCTCATTCCTGGGATAACATTCTGCCATTCACTGTTGCTATTTCCTTACATTTTTGACATTGTACTATGAAGGACATTTATTTCTATAATAATATAAATATAATTTATTTATTCACCTGAATTCTATACACAGTTTTTCCTTCTTTAGCAGTTTATAACCTAGTGTTTTTATAAAAAATAAATAGTGGATGGCAATATATTTTATGCATTGAATTGTGCATCTTTAAAGGCTGTAATCTTTATATAGATAGTCTCCTGGAGTGAAAGAGATCTATTGCTCTGGGATGTTTAGAAATTGATAAACAGAATGAGCAGAAGCAAAAGAGGAGTAAGAATTACATATATACAACTATATTTTCTTGGCAGAACTTTCTGTGAAGGAAAAACAAATTACGTGAATGACTGAAACAGAAATAATTTTAAGAAATTTAAAAAATTGTTTATTAATAACTTAAAATAAAATAACAAGTTCTAGAAAACACATCTCTAGTGAGTATTGCCAGACAAAGAGCTGCTGACATCTTCAGATGAATCCTGCTTGTGTCTAGAAGCTACCAGAAAATATCTTTCTCTCATGCTCCTAGATGCGTCCATAGAAATCTAAACTGTCACTTTAGCCAAACACGGAATCATAAACTCTATTGGACAAGGTGGATTTACTGGGGATTTTTTCATTCCTGCCTGTGATACCAGAATAACGTCAAAATAGTAAAGCTTGGGGTTTGGTTTTTCTTTTCTTTTTTTCCTTTTTCAGGAAAATATCTAGAACAATTTTCTGTGTACGTCATAAAATGTCATCATGAATAACTTAGGTAGAAATTGTCCTTTTGTAGCTGTTGTCTAAATCTAAATCTACCACAGGATATTTCTTACCTTTTCCATATTGAACTTAAGATCCAATTGAGCTCAGGTTTCTCCACAGTCCTGCACTGCAATACTTAGACTTTGCCAACAGAGAAATTGACTGGTGAGTTTTTCCAAAAATCCCAGTTAGGGATTTGTACTCACTCCAGAGAGAGAAACTCCATTGTAATCACATTGTGATTGAATAGGTACCTCAAAGTCTTATTAATCAAATTATTTTCCCTTAAAAATATCAGCAGACAAATCTTGAGTTTTAAATGTTGACACTTCTCTTGGGAAGCAGGAAGGAAGAGATCAGGCGGATATCACGGTGCCAATTAATGAGGTCAACACTTCAAGTATAGCATTCATTAGATTATGTGGCAGTCTCTGCAAGCTGTTCAGAAATGCAGTCCAAAGCATATTTAACTGTAGAGCAATACTTTCCAAAACTTAAGAATAACTGGAGGAAAAGGAAAGTTGTGTTTCAAACAGCCCCTCCCCTTCTCTTTCTAGAGCAGAAGAGAAGCCAACACCATAGCTTTTTGGTTAGGATGATTTTGACCTGTGTTGTGTTTCTCACATTATTAGCAGAACAATAGGAATGAACATAAAAGACATTAATGAAAGGATGTCCTTTCATTATGTTGTTTCCAGTATTACAAACACATGCCTAATAACCAGATTTTGCCCTCAGTTTAGTATATTGAGCAGAAAAGAAGGAATCAAGTAAATGATGGTGTGTGTGCGTGTGTGCGTGCGTGCGTGCATGTGTGCGTGTGTGTGTGTGTGTGTGAGAAAGAGAGAGAGAGAGAGAGAGAGAGAGAAATATGTATGAAAACAACAATGGAAAGAAATCCATGTACTCAGTGTTGTCTTCTGAATTCTACATTTGGGAAAAATATTTCTGTGGTATGACTTCGCAATTTCATTGTCAAAACATGAACTGTAGAAAGGTCTTCAGAAAGTACACAGAGTTTCAGGTTACAGAAGTTTTTCACTATATCTTACAGGGAATTCAAAGCCATAAGGGACTGGACATGAAATATGTCCCCACACTGAACTCAGTAACCTCAGTTATAAGATAAGGCACTTAATTCTCTGTAGATATAAATATGGATGCACCATAGGTAAAGATCAAGTGGAATTGAAATAGCAAAAATACTGGAGACCAGAGCAATGGCAGGGAATCCATCAGATAAAATATCCGAGATGAGCTTACGGTGAAATGTACCCTGTTCTACTGTGTCCCTACCAACCTCACCTAAGGGAAAATTCCTTACTGACACTAAATCTGGAAATGTTTGAACCTGGGCATAAGAGTGAGTACCCAAGAATATACGAAAAAAATGTTAATTTCACTGCAGAAACAAACCCAACCAGTATCACATTTCTATCTGCTAGACATTTCTGATGGGGAAAGTGAGTTAATGGTTATATAACTACTTATTGGCCATGAGTACATGAGTACATATATAGGAAATATTTTATATATATATATATATATATATATATATAATTTATTTTGATACAAAAAGCCAACAACTTAATATGCACATATAACAGAGCCCNGTGCAGGGGGGACAAATGAAGAGGGAATTCCCAGTATTAGGCCACAGAGCCCTTCTTGTAATAAGTGTCTTGAGGACTATGAGTTGTTTAACAGAAGAATGCTGATACATGCCTATTCTCCCAGTCGACAACAGATGAAGGAAATTAAATATTCTCTGATTCTAAATAAGACCTCATTCACTAACTGTTTCCTTTTGTTGCTCAGAGGGTACTGGTGTTGCAGTAGGGAATATGAGTGGTAAGAAGAATGTAGGACAAAATAATAATAGGACACTAAAATCTTCCTTGACATCATTGCTGAGTCAGGGTGTGGAGCCCAAACTCCCCACTAAACCATAGCAAAAGCAGTGTGGATGTCCACTCATTTTGACTGGCTGAAGACCAGCAAGGCTGTTTCAACTGCATTATGATAATACTGCATTACTTTTCAAAATANTCTCTCTCTCTCTCTCTCTTTGTGTCTTGCCAGCAAGGCTGTTTCAACTGCATTATGATAATACTGCATTACTTTTCAAAATATTCTACCAACTTAAACATATGGCTCACCTTCCTGACGGGAGAGCAGAGTCCTGCTTCCACAGCTCAGAGCCTGTGCTCTTAAGAGAGAATGCTTTGGCTGGGCAGGACCATGGAGGAGCTTAGGCTGCTTTAAACCTGTACCTCTTGCAGGGAAAGACCTGCGTGTGGCCTGTGTCCAAGCTGCATAAGCAGGAACTGACTGCATCCCTGACAATCATTGGAGAAGAAAGCCATTCCCAAGTGTTTTGCTAACAGTTTAGCAGATCCCGGAGCTCCTCCAGGGGTCTCTGAAATTGCCACAGCAGTCACCCCAGCAAAGGCAGTGTTGAGGCGGGGGTGAATATATGTACTTTTGGTAGGAGAACACATGGCTCCTACACACTGGAAGGTTGTGGATTAAGAGGGTATAAACTCACAGGGGGAGACTGTGCTTCCAGCCATTAGTGAATTTCTTACCATATTTTTTTCATCTGTTTTATCAATTTCTGCTACAAGTCAGAATTAATAATTTATTGTGAACTTGTTGAATTATAACTCCCTTAGCTTGTGAAGAGAGAAAAGAAGAATATCTTCTCTCTAGGGCAAAATCCCCTTCTTCCTCTTAGTTTCCTGGTCAGTTGAACAGTCTTTCTCTGATTTTTTTTACCTGCTTGAGACTTATTTATTAATCCTGTGTGGTTCATGGTGAGGCATTTTATAAATGATTCAGTGGGATATATTTAGTGAGTAGAAATAGTGTCCATGTGAGTTTCAGCATTCTCTAGGGAATGGTCTACAAAAGAGGAAGATCTGATAATAATAATTATGACTCTTCTGGACCTTACTTACCTGTCTTAGTTACAATATTTCACACATTTTTTTGTGAATTAATCAACTTTTACAGTGTCCTTTGGATTTTTTATTGAAGCCTCTTAATCCATATTTTCTGTGTCAGGAAATGTGCATTATTGACAGAATTCTTTGTAAGAACATGAATGATTGTATAATTGGAGGAACAAGACAAACAAGCCCACTTTCTGCCTAAATTAAATTGGTGGGGAAAAATCCTTCCTGACCGTTGCTGGTACAATACTAGTCAAAGCAAGACCAAACTCCCATTGCCTCTAAATATTTGACACTGAATTCTTTGTCCCTTACTGTGCCTCCAGTAACCTATAATTGTCAAGTAATCATCTCACTGTTGGTGGTTTTAAGTAATTTCAATTAGTTGTGAACTTTTGTGGTTTTGCACTTAAGGTCTTTGCTTGCCTTTTAGTTTGAGAAAGATAAGACTTTCACATTGCTTTTCAGTTAAAAGAAACCCAAAATGCACCAGCACAGGATAGGACTCAACCTGCTGGAAAGCAACTCTGTGGAGAAGGACCTGTGTTTCCTACAGGACAACAAGCTGTCCATGACCCAGCAGTGCCCTGGTGGCCAAAGCTATCCTGGTGTGTATTGGGAAGAGCATTGCCAGCAGGTCAGGGGGGTGATCTGGCACTCTGCTCAGCCCTGGTGGGGCACACCAGGAGGGCTGTGTTCAGTTCTGGGCTCCTTTGTACAAAAAAGGCATGGAGCTCCTGGGTTGGCTCCAGTGGAAGGTGACAAAGGTGATGAAGGGACTGGAGCAACTCTTACAAGGAAAAGCTGAGGGAACTGGGACTGTTCAACCTCAGGAAGAGAGGACTGAGAGGGCACTTTATCAAAATATATCAGTGTCTGAAAGGAGGGTGCCAAGAGGATGGACCAGGCTCTGCTCGGTGGTGTCCAGCAATAGGACATGAGGTATCAGGCAGAAACTGATGCGCAGGAAATTCACTTGAACATAAGAACTTCTTCAGAGTGCAGGTGAACATGCACTGGAACAGATTGCCCAGAAAAGTAATAAAGTCTCCCTCCCTCGATATAATCAAGAACCATCTGGACATAAGCCTGTGCCGTGAGCTCTAGGATGACCCTGCTTGAGCAGGAATGTTGGACCAGATGTAGTCCCTTCCAACCTTACCCATTATGTGATTCTGTGAAAATATCAAAGCAAAACCCACCTGATGAGGATAAAAATCCTTCTGTTCAGAAATCAAACAAAACCTGTTGTATTTCACGTGGTTCAAAATGCTGTCTTTATCCTTCTCTGGCACCTGGAAGTGACTTAGATCTCAATTTGAGTTTGTGGAGAGCCTCATGAACCTGAGCACATCTGTCAGTGAACATGTCCTCCCTTTAGGGTTCATAGCAAAGCCAATCTTATGCATAGCTACTCTGAAACTTCATGGTGAAAGAAAATACTCTGGCCATTTTTTTAGTTATTAAAAAGAGCACTTATTGTTCTAACTTTTTAATGGCACATCCAGGAAAAAGGCTTTCCCAGACAGACCCGAGTACCAGATATGAATATATATGCTTTCTCTGATTAAATGGGAAAATGTTTATTCCTCTTCTGCTCAGCTGCAGAAACTTCCGTGTATCTACAGGAATATGTCATCCTACAAGTAATGCTTCATTCACTTTGGCTTAAAAAATTTTAATTTATAATGCACTATAAATGCATTTATTCATTTATTTGCATTTCCCCAAACTGAAAGTTGCTTAAAATACATAACACGGAGAGTGTGGAAGACAGTGAGATATGCATCCAGACATCGTGCTTCATCCCAGTGATGGTGATATTTGCCACTGTAGATTAATATGAACTGCTTGGAGATTCCTCAACAACAACAAAAACCAAACAACTTAATGTAAAAAATTCAGAAAATTATCATTGCCAATAATGTGGGCTTCCTGAATAGTTGCTCTGCATCAGCAGTATTATATTGAAAAAAGATGTACTGAAATTTGGCTTAATGTAAGAATTAATTAGCTTTCAAAATCAGTTTCTGGACAAGGTGAACACTTGGGGGTTGCAGGTAGGATCACTTGCTGGAGACTGGCAAAGGAGCTCCCTATATGCCTAATTGGAAATGCTTTGCCAACTCATTGCTGCTTACCTGCTATGCTCTGGCTGGAAAAGCAGAGCAGGAGAGCTGTCAAGACACAAACACTTTTATGTCCAAGCCAGTCACTTTATTTTAGAGTGAGGCTAGTTGCGGGGAGAGAGTTCATGACCTCACAATAAAAAATAGCTTATAGGAACAAGCCTAATTGTTTGTTTCTGTTACCCTGCCAGCACTGAGTCTCAGTCTGGATGTCACTTAGAGAACACTGAATCTTATTAACACAATAAATAAAATCAAAATAAAGAGTCTATTTATAGTATGCAGGGATTTTTTCCCACTCCTTGAGCGGTAGTGTAATCTGTGTACTGGTCTATTCACAGCTTGTATTTGAATCAGTAACAAAGGCAGATGATGTAGGAATTTGCCCTTGCAATGATGGACTGGAGGGGTTGACTTTGGCATTTTCCATTGTTAATGGAAATGGTGTTCATAAATCACCCACACATCAGTGGGGAAGTACCAAACTTGTAATGGGTCCAAATCTGGTCTTTTAATATTTGAAGAGTTACTTATTCCTCTTAAATATAACAATCATGAATTATTTGCCCATTAATGCTCAGTTTGATGTAGTTTCCGCTGGGAGATGGGCTGAGCTTGCTTTGTAATTGCTTTTCTTTAGCCAAACTCTCAAAAGACCTTTTGAGGGACTTGAAAATCTGGAAGACTCTGGCTACAACTGTGTCAGTAAAGAAAAGCATGCTGATGCCTTCTCAGACACTGCAGTTTATTTATGCCTGCTGTTAAATAGTCAGGAAGGTTTCTGGCATGCTGGAAGCTTGTCTCACCTGGGATGCTACCAAAAAATTTGTGGTCTTCTTTTGAGAATTAGCATGAGCTGAGGACCATTCTCAAACAGCTACCTGGGTGCAAACGTTTTGTTCCGAAGAACAGCAGAGTTTAATAATATTGACTCAGGCTATTTCTTGTCAAGTGAATTATCTGGTGAAAATTAAATTTTACTTGCATAGGCTTAGTCTTAGTGTATTGTGTCACCTGTGTAATTCCTAAGCTTTGCAAGACTGAGTGTATCCTGTTGCCATTAATGATGTCTCCATTTGAGAACCTTTTTCAGAGTCTGAAAATGTCTTTCCAGAAAAAATACAAGTAGGAACGGAGCCATAGTTCTTACAGGCTCTTTGCTGTACTCAATCTCCTTCCCAAACCCTCATATGACCAATTAGTGATAAATGCTGTGAGGGGATGAAGTGGATACTTTTCTATTAGACATAAGATTGAGAAAAGCAATTTATTTCAGTCCCTCACCCAAGTGGCACAGAAGGATGGAATTCTGTATAACTGGTGGATAGACAATACTTCCTTTAAATTAGTGTCTTGAATTTGTGTATAGGATGAACCATGAAGATAACTTTTTTTTGTGTGTGTGTATACCAATATCCATGTTTACTTTCAAACCACTGACCAAGAAATAATTGATTCTGTTACCCCTGAAGTAATTTTTTCTCTATATTGCCCATTTTAGCAAAACTTCAAATTATGTGAAGGCTTGGCTACCGCTGATGACTTGGGAAATTTAGGTTTTGGACTATAGGGAACTCATCAGTATTGCTGCTATTTTATTTATTAATGCTTTACTCACAACAGGGACTAAATATTTTAAGTTTGTGACTTGCTCTATCTCCAGTAGCTTGAAGTTTTTAATTCTATTATTATTTTCCACGTACTGCAGAAAAAGAAAGTACACTTGTAAATAGTTTTTTCCTCTCCTTTTTGCCCCTCTGTGGTTCTCCAAAAGGTTAGGTTTGACAGTAGGAATATAGTCACAGATACTCTAGGCAACAAATGAGAAATGTTATTTTGTGACCTTAATGTTGGCAAGTGATAATAACCAGTGAACCATGAAATACTGCTGCAATATTGTTCATGACTTTTCTGTTTTCTAAGATTAATTTTATGTTCTGAAATAAAATGACAATCATTTATTATTCTGTTTTACATAGCTCCCACCGGGAAGCAGAACGGAAAGCTTAATTTTCTAGTCCACTTGCAGCAGTGTTCCTAGAGAAGAATCACACACACACACACACACGTATATATATATATAAGTATTCCTTGGTTAATGTCTAAAATACAATCTCTTTGTTTAGCCATGGTCAGAAATGTCTAGGTTAGCATAGAGTAAGCTAATGTTTAAAAGTAGAAACTACTTTTCTCTCCTAGGGGTTAAATAGTTATAGTACAAATTATTAATACACTACAGGTGTGAACCATGCAAGAATATTTAATTTTGAGCTACTGTTTTCTGAGAACATATCATGCTTTCCTAAAGAAGCATTTTCCTCTTTCTCTTTAAAATGTAGCAAACAGGAATGTAGCAACCAAAACCTTCATGATGCCAGCTATTTCTAGTCAACAAGTATATTAGAATAATATTTTCATCAGAGGATACATTTATAGTTCTCATATCTAGCCTAGTTCACATTTCCATGTAAACCATTATCTTTCTCTCCATTGCCTGCTGGTAAGCAAACAATTTTAGGGCTTGATAGTCCAAGTCTTCCTCATCTTGAGTAGCACTTACCCATACCAATGCTTCCATTGACTTCAGTAATATTGCTGCTCTGAAATACATCAGGTGAGTAAAGCCAGGAAAAAGTAAAGCCTTTAATTTCAAGGTCAAATGAATGAGGCAAAGTAGATAGCAATATTTTTAAAATCAGTGTGGTCTGGGTTTTTTTCTTGAAAACATGCATGTGGTTATGCATTTGGATTTATTAATTTAACTAATTAAGGGCCAGATTCTCAGAAAAGCTGAGTACGAATAATTTTTGCTAATGTTATATTTCTCAGCAAGGTATTTCAGGAGGCTATCACTGGTCAGGGATTGTTTATCTTGGAGTGGGGTCTAGTTTCCAAACCTTGGGGCATGAAATTACATTCTAGTTCTTTTGTTTGGTCATCTCAGCTACAAGAGGTTTGTTTCAAGAAAAGATGGGTTAATTCAAAAGCAAATTTCTACACTTCTGAATATTAGACCAGAACGAGTGGAATTACTTAAAGAGAGAATTAGGTGCCTGGGCATCAACGACTTCCAGCAATAAAAATACTGATCTATCTACATTTGAATTAGGGGCCAAGGGGCTATGATGCATCCATATGGCACACTGTGCTCCCAGTGTCTCTCACATTGACAGGTATTAACTGGTAGATCAAATAATCGCTAACAGTTCTGGAGTCTTAAAACAAACAGATTAAAAGGAAATCCTCTGTGTTAATATTCAGATAAGTAGCCTAAACTCTGATGTGATGTACTGTACCATGGCTCAGTTGGGATCCAGCTGTTCACACATTGCAGGCTGTTGTTTCCTGGTTTAACAGTAATGCCTTTTCTGGAGTGTCCTGATTAGATAATTGTTAAAAGCAGGAGTGAAATGTTGGATTCACCACTATTAGTTATTAAAGTCTTGGCTTTCGGGAATTAGATACAGTGCTGCTGCTACTAGATGTGCAATAAATAGTGTTTGTGTTAAGAGTTAGAGATTACTTTTGCTCAAGACATCTCTGCTCATTATATCTCTACTTGAGGAGCTTTCTTGAAGATTCACAGTAAAGCCCAAGCTAAGAGTAAATATAAAGCCAGCATCCTTGTGGGATTCAAAACAAATAAAAGATAAAGGGCTTTATTTTATTTTGTTTTTTTTTAAACCTACTGAATTGGCCACAACTTGAAGTGGATAATTTACTGAAATGCATTTCATTTCCTTGTAATATAGTACATGACATAAAATCAAGATTAGTTGCTGGGATTCAGAGCTATGAAACAGAAGTCTGTGGGTGCTCAGTGGATATTTATACACTTCTTTAAAACATGTTTTATCCAAGGAAATTCAAAAGGAGGCTATAGGCTGTTATTCAGCAAACAGTTTTATGGAGTTATCATGGATTATGCAATCACGACATGCAGTGGTTATATGTGAACTACTTAAGTTTTACTATGTAATTCAGTAAGACTTCATAGTGGAGGGAGACTAGTAAATGTATTTTCCTGTATGGAGAATAAAGAATTTTGCCTTAAAGCTATTAAAATTGACATCGATAAAAGCACGTTGCACAGACAGTTTTGGAAGCTGAGAGCTCAGTAAGAAAGAGACATTCATCAAAAAGGAGAGAAGTATTTGCTTATTTGTTTACATTATCCAATTCATATTAAGACAATGTTCTTTGTTTCTGTATTTTGTGACAATTTATGTTGCCTTAAAATCTCTCAGGTGTTTGCCACAGAATGTATGCAGATTTAGACCAACTGCCTCAAGGTCAGCTTTAAGGTTAAAGTCATGGATGTAGATTTATTGCAAAGTTTATTATGTATAAATATTATATATTATTTATTATATCAACATATATAATATATATCAATAATATTATCTATCTATATATCTATATATTTATAAATATTTAATCTCAATCTTTATCTTCAGGCATGTTTTCAAATGTCTCCAGTAAACTCAAACCCTGTTCTGGGCCCCATGTCCATTTAGGGGTAGGTTTAGCCCTTCAGCTACTAAGTCCTTTGGACACTGAAATTTTCATCCTGCAGTGCTATACAAGAACCATCCACATCCAGTATCCTCCAACTCACAGATTTCAGCAGGAATTTTGGAATTATGTACTTGCAAGTAATAACAACCTTCAGTCATAGAACATTTGAAAAATACAATTATCATTTAACTGTTTGTGGATGAAAAATTGTATCAAGGAAAATATAGTACCATTTTTGTTTGAAAATCTATTCCTTTGTTCCTGATAGTAACCTGGTCTGTACTGTACATTCTCTGTATGAAACCCCCACTCCTAGTAAACAGGGGATGAAAACTAATTAAAGGATAGATTTCTTGCTTATATTTTAATGATTTATATAGATTTTTTTCTGGTATATAAGGAAGTTGTTCCTGCATCTGAACAAAAAGTGAAGTAAAATCAGGAAATTAATACATTTCCTCAGCTAGTGGTCTTTTCTTTTTCTTTTTCCTATGAAGAAAAAAGTTATATTTTGCTGGAAACGACCAGATTTCTCTGAGTGGCAAATGAAACTTGTTAGTCACAGCAGAGGGCAGAGCTGAAGGTCAGACCAGCAACTCTGGCTGCTGTGACACATTTTCATGAGCTGGATCATCTCTCTTTGATTGACAAAGCTGACACTTGCAAGAAAGGAAGTGAAGGTGAAGGGGCAGCAGATTTCCTCATGGTTCTGGGGAAGGGGAGAAGGTAAAAAGAGACTGATAGTAAGGCACTCTAAGCATGAATATAACATCATAAAAAATAAATATCTGGCTAAGTGGCAGAGTCCAAGGTTGAGCCCTTAGAGGGGCAGGTAGAGGAATAGATGCTTTCCATTGGATTTTAATCATCTGCTGCCCCAATGGCTTTCTCTGCCACCTGCTGAGGTTCAGGGCATTTGTTTCAATGGACATACAAGGGAAACAAAGAGGTTTGTGGTATCTGGGAAGGAAAGAGAAGAATTTTCTCTTTTAAAATAATTATATGTTAAGAAGAGATCTTGCAATCGGGTTTGCCATAAGACAAGAATCTTGCAGCAGGATGAAATGAACTTCCAGTGTACCCTGGAATCATCAAGTACTGTCTTGAATGGTCAGTTTGTTTGTGTTTCTTTGGTTTCACCATGAGATTTTTATTTCTCCTCCTGGTGATATGTCTTCCTGCCATAAATTTTTCTCCGTGTTTTTCTCACAGGTCCAGCCCATTCTATATTGGGAACAGAATCAACAGAATTCTCCTGTTTCAACATCATCATTTAGGCTTTTTTCCTACATGCCTGTTTTATATGCAAGATGGAGGAATATTATGTAGTATAAATCACTGAATGTTTGAGGAATATCTATTTGTAGAAGTGTAAGCAGAGATCAGCTGTTGGTGTCTCATTGTCTGCAACAATGCATGTAGGTACGAGGGTGGGAGAAGATATAAGCACAATCAAGGACAGAATTAGAGTTTGAAATTGTGACACACACACACACACACACACACACACACATACATGTACATATGTATTTGTTGAGATTCACTTTCAGTTCCTTCTTTCCATGATCTCATGTGCTGACATAAAACAGTTGCAACCCCTTTTACCACAAGCATCAATTCTCAAGATGTGGCCTTACCTGATAATTTTAGTCTTTCTTTCGGGAGGAAGAGCTGCATCTTCTCCCAGGTCTCCTAATTACATCACTCTCAAATCTAATTACTACCCACTATAATTTCTGTGAAAACTATTAATCACTTTTAAACTTAAATTTCTGTTTCTTTAAGGATACCAAGAAAGAACTACAGAGTGTTGCAGAGGGAGGTAAATACTGTTTTCTTTTTACATGTGGCATCTTTTTCTGTAGTATTACTTGGATGAGTTTCCCTACACTATCTTCAGTTCTGTATGAGTAATTCTCTGGAACAGGGGAGATTATGGAAACCTGCATTTTCAGAGTGTTGGGGGAAAATGCTGAGATCCACCTGGCAGGAGGGGCTAAGCATTTAGAGTGAAGACTGACATTATTTTCAAAGTCTGTGAATTTCACTCAGTCAGTGGAAGGTCCAGGGTCTCTCACATGTTTGCTCCTACAGTTGGGTGAGGAGCTCTTGAACTCGACTTAGACATCCTTGCTCCTTCAGTGAGGTTTGATTCAGGCCAGTGCACTTTTCAGTTTGGTGCCTTTCTAGATTATTCTCTAGGTCTTCTTGTTATTTTCAGCTCATTTTTTTGTCATTGTTGTTCATAATTATTTATGAGCCCTAAGAAACAGCAATTTCAGCAAAATAAGACAAAATTCTAAGACCTGAAGCTGGCTGGCTGGTGGAAAGTCAGTTGGGAAACATGCCACTGCTGTTCACCCATCTCAAATTCCTCCTGTAAATCTTAATAAGATCTCAAATTTGGCAAGGAGGGATACCCTTGGGAGAGCTTTAATGATTTGACAGCAGTAAACATGTGGAGGACAAGTAGAATGCTTTGTCTCTAGACTTGTAAAATGTAAAATGTAAAGCATTATGGAGTCTTGTCAAGTTGCAGACTTTAGACGCTATAAATAAGGATAATGAGGCATTGAAAACAGAAGTGGAGAACTTCAAAACTCTTTATCATCAAGGCAAATATTTTTTGTATCATTAACCTAAAATTTCACAGAATGAAAATAGATCAAAAAACTTAAGAGTCATAGAACTGAAATAAGGGGAGGAAAAGTAAGGACTTGGTTGCTAGATTTACTTGCATTTTAGTTTTGCAGGGACAATGGTGAACTTCTACATCATGAAAGAACTCGAGATTTGCACGCATATCAGAGATAATTTTTTTTCCCGCTTATCAATTTATTTTCTCAGACATTATAGATAACAATATCCCCTGTGTGTTTCCCTAGTGAATTCCCTTTTTATTACTTTTTATTTTTTAATGATTTCATAAGGACCTTGTTTTGTCATAATTTAGTCTTTTTGTCAAAATACTTATGTATGTTTTTCAAACAGCTTCTCTTTGCAGCTCTGTCTCTTCATTGCAATTGCAATAGCCATAAAATAGAATTTTGTAAAACTGGAGAACAAGCTGATATGCTTCATCCAGCAGAGCTGCAGGCTATTTTTCATGATTGTACATATATTGTGTTGATTATGATGAATCCAAACGATTTTTAAATAGGAAGCAAAAAGCGGGGAGAGGGGGAAATAGTCTGCCTTCTGCCAGCCGGCAGAAGCTAGTGAAAGAGATTAAAGATGAATATGGCTTATGAAATTGTTACTGCTCTGACTTACACTGAGGTGGGTAAGCATTTTCCCTCTTTTACTGGGCAATTGCTTTGATGTTTTCTTTAAAAAATTGTCAAAAACGTATTTGTATTGCAAAATATTGAACATTTTAAAGCATGTTGCTATTTTTGCATATTAGAATTACTTATTATGGAAAATTACTGCTCTGTAGCTACTGCAAATGTGGCTTATTAAATAGCACTTGCCATTCTGAGCTGTCCTGTTATAATGGCTGAGTAAGGCAGGAACACGTACACCACTGCATCAGAAACAAAAGGGAAAAGATGCTATTTAGCAAATTAGAAGTAGAATAATTGAAAGAAGAGAGTTCTCATGGCTTTCAAGACAAGGACATTCCTGCTTCTTAAAGGGATTGATACATTTGGTTGTACTTCATTTCATTTGGGATTATCATTACAAGCAATTTATGCAGATCCCACAGACAAACAATTGTGTAACCTCAGAGCCTTGTGGTCTTTATATTGTTGGTGCTTTGTGTCTACAGGCTTGGCCACAGCAAGCACAGCAGCACATAACTTATCCTAGTGTCCTGGGGTTCAGAGAACATTATTATGGAACAGAATTCAGCTGTCAAAGCTGCTATTCATTATTTCATCAGATTATTTAATTTCTCCAGCCTTCATTTGCTGCAGCTAGCATTTAGCAAGAAAGATTTCCCACTGCCACTAGCCTTCAAGAGAACTTTATACAAGGAAATGACTGGTGGTTGTTGCAGAAGCAGGACCCAAAGAAGATGCTGGGAATTTAAATTTCTGGCAAGAGTTTTTAAAATAGATCTCATTTTCACTGAACAACCCAAACATTAACATGACTCAGCTTTTAAAGTGATTCCATTAAATTACATGAAGTTCAATAGCTAACATCCTTTCTGAGAATAAAAATGTATTAGTTTTAATTAGCTCTCTGCCAAAAGTGAAATAAAATAAATAGAAACAAGTCAACTTTTATTCTTCCTGGCAGTGTTCACAAATGCACATGAGCTAATCCACTTTCAAGTCACACTTTCGGTTGAGTCAGGTTCATTTTCCTGATTGCCCCTATTTAGACAGGTCTTTGGAAATGGGCTCCAGTTGCAAACCTCAGGTTAGGATGTGAATATAAATCAGTGAACTCTAAGCCTGCTATTGGGATACTGCCTGGGTCAGACCAACATAGCTTTGCCCAGTTAACCTCTTTTACCCTTCAGCAATGCCTTTAGCATCATTTTACTGTTATTAATGCTGCCCCTTTCTGTAACTTTTTGAGCAAAAAGACATTGGACTCTTCTGAGGTAAAGCCCAGCTGTGGCTAATAGCAGGGCTAGTGGCACTGCTGCTGAGGAAAATAGCAGTGACAGCAAGAAACACAGATAAAATTGACACTGAGACGCTGACACAGTAAAGATTAGCTTCCAGTGAAAATTACTCCCTCGTGTAAACCAGCAGTGAGACCATCGGAGGGATCATGCCACCAGCATCTCCCCCATAGAAAGAGAAACCGAGGAGTTTGATTATGTTTTTTGGGTTTTTTTTGGAGAAAGAAAGCTGATAGTCTGCCTCCATCCCCCAGAGGCTCAAATCTGACATTTTAAATCCTTGTTTTCATTGAAGCAGACACATCCGGCAAATGCACATTGGTAGCAGCAGCAGCACCTTGCTCTGTCTCAGAAAGACCTCTGCACTTTCTGACAGGCAAATTTCATGCCCTGGGAGTGCCTGTTACCAGTCTGTGAGCCAGACACCTTCTTGCCTGCACTCAGTCCTGGTTCAGCTTTTGTTCCCTGTGTGCAGCATGCCAAAGGCAAAGTTTTCCTGCAAAAGAAACTGTCTGGAGGACTCCTAGGACATGGATGAAAGAGAGGTCTGAGGCTGTGCAAGCAAGTGCATGGGGATGGGCAATAAAATAGCATAAGGATCCGTCTTGGATTGGAAAGGGGAAAATGTTGAGTGGTACAACAGGATGTTGTGCCTCCCATAAGAAATAGAACGAGGGGCATTGCTGCTGGGCATCTCAGAAATTTCTAGACTCCTGGTGTAAAAGGGGATTTGATTCCCATTTCTGGCCTACAAGAATTCAGGTTGAAAAGGTAATAGATGACTTCAGGCCAAAGCTGTTCTCTCCACAGATAATATAGGCTGAGCTCAGACGGAGATTTCTTCCCATCCTAAATTCTGCACAACTGCAACCAATTCCTCTGACCAAGTGTAGACTCCTCCAACAGACAATCTGAATAACGCTCTAACAGTGCTGTTTGTCCTCATTTGGTATAAAAGGGGTTTAGGACAACTAGCTTATACCCAGGCAGAGATCTGCAGGCAAGATGACTCATACTACCTACCATTAACTCAAGAGACTTGGAAAGATCTAACCAATTTCCAGATTTGCTCTGAGGACAAGAATAACAGTGGTGAGTCCTGTGGGATCACACACATGCTTAGGGTTACACAATTATAGCACTACCTACACCCCCACGATTGCAGCCCTGTGTGTGGAATCAATATGAATGACAAGTGGGACTAGCTTTAAGCTGAAAGAGGGCAGGTCTAGATTAAAAATTAGGAAGAAATTCTTTACTGTGAAGGTGCTGAGGCACTGGCACAGATTTGCCCAGAGAAGTTGTGATTGCCCTATACCTAGGGCTCCATCAAGGCCAGGCTAGACTGGGCTTTAAGCAACCTGGTCCGGTGAAGGTCCCTTAAAACTCAAACCACTCTATGATTCTATGATTAAAGGTCTTTTCCAACTGAAAACATGTGATTCTATGATGTTTTATTACTTCATGTGAAGAGAGCCTCTGGGCTTTGCTTGTGCTGCACTTCTTGAGCTCTATTTGATGATGCTACAGGCCAGACCCATGATGTCACCACTGTAACTCCTTCATTTTCCTTGCAGAAATTTTGCTTTAAATCAGTGTCAAATGTTCTTTTGCAATGAGCATCTTTATTTGTCCTGATGTGCCTGGTTCATGGTTGCAACTCTGAAAAAGAATAAGGAACAATAAGAATTGAGGTTATTATGACTGTGAGAAGTTGTGATAGAGACTGGAAAATTTGTAATCACTTATTAGTTCCTGTTCTGATGACCCAGAAGCTGAAATATTTAAAAAATCAATCACAGTTATGTAGTTGATACATTTTGATGCTAATAGTAAATGTCATTCTGGCTCAAAATAAAAAAAAAACACAATAGGATTTTACAAACCTGTCCAAATATCTTTGTATTACAATAATATACATAACTGCTTTCAAGGAAAGAATTAATGTGGTTTAGTCTCTAGAGCCTGCAGCATGGCCTAGTCAGGTTGAGTGATATACATAAATAGTGCAGATACATAAATGCAAGCACAGTTATTGACACGTTCCCCACTTGCTCTCAGGGGTAACTGGGTTTTGACACTAATCTTTAATTTTTTTTTCTCAAGCAACAGTCTAACTACATATATTTTATTCAGTTCATCAGTGGATATCCTATTAAATTTCAGATTCCTTTCATATAGTCTCTCAATTTGAGGTTATTCCACTATGCATTACATACTGACATGAAGATGAGTTTGCTTTTGCTGCTGCTGTTTGCTTCACTGGATTTAGCCCTCTGAATTTCATACTGAGAGTTACAGAAATTATGTGAGCAGAAGCTGATTTCAAGAACATACAGAAAAAAAATATATAACATTAATGCATGAATAAATGATAAAAAAGATATAAAGCAAAGCTAAAAGAAATTTTGAGATATTTTCCTAGATAAAATGCTATAAACTAGGATGAAAATTGATGTTTAATCTATAAGAATACTATTAAAAGTTTCTTTTTGAACTTGAAAAATAAAAATATTTTTTCTTGTGTTTTAGGCTTTCACACTTTCAGTGCTTAGACCTTGACAGATTTAAAATCAAGATTTGTGCAGACAAACCAGATATTTTTATGTAAGTTCTGAAATTCAGTATAGTCTTGTGCTTTGCTTCTTAAATCTTCACTGTTCAGCGTAGCTTCTGTTCAGTTGTAAATTTCCTAAGTAGAAGTAATTTAATATTTTTCTGCTTCTCTCCTTTTTCTTTTTTTTTTAAGTACAGAGAAAAAACTCATTTCTCACCTTCTTTTTAAGTTTTCAGTTTTTCTGGAGAAAACCTGAAAAGATGGTTTCTGTTCCCTCCACAAAGACTCAAAAATCAAAATTAATTTGAACTGGTTCCCCAAATATAATTTTCCAGGTCTTATTTTTCTCTATCATTTCAGACTCCACCTCTCATAATTCTTATCTGGCAGCCAAATGTACCTTCTCTTTCTTATCTAATCTTGTGAGGAAAACTGGAATACACAGACAAAAGATAATTAGTAGGAATTCTTTGCATTTCTTTCTTCAGAAAGATTTGTAGTTCAGAACTCTTCCTCTCTGAGAGCAACTAAATTTTCCTTTTCCTACGCCCCACATACTTATTTTCCACTTATTGGAGTGTTTTCAACAGGGAAATTAAACAGTGTTTTTCACGGCAGTAGTTTTGTGAAAAGTTATGCATAGAGGTGTGTATATAATTGATGTAAACCAAAATATAAGAGTTGTTCATGTTAACTATGATACTAAACACATGCAGACATTAATCTGGTTACTGTTTGTTTTGGCTTTGCTTTGTGAGAATAAACTCTTGACAGTAGCTGTTGCTTCGTCCTGCCTCAGTGATTTAACATGTCAGGAAATGCTTGTTTAAGAACCTGTGTTCTTAACTACCTGGAATTGATGACACTTTGGAATTAGACATCATAGATGACATCCTTTCCTGTGAAAAGCACAAAGTAAAGCAAATAATTTAGCTGAAATGTAGCAGAAGTTAAACAATGATTTACTCTCTTTTTTTATGAAATGGCTCTAATATGTAGCCTTACTCTCCTGTGGTTTATCGAGTGTGTGTCATGAAGAAGGAGGCAGATATGAAAATGACAGTGAAATCTCAGGTTAGGAGTAGTGAAGGTAAGGGTTGTTTGTGGTTGTTAGTTCTCATAGGCCAGCTCTAATTCTTGGGGAAAAAAATTACCTATATGTACTTTCTACCAAAAATGAGCCTCATTTTGGAAGTCAGAGTTCATTTTCTTTTTTTTCAAATTCTTTTTTTTTCGGATGGGCCCATCTGTTTAAGCATATTTCCAGTCCAGAGCCCACAAAAAATTTCCTGAGCCTTCACTTGATACCTCAATCAATTTCTAACTCTTCTCTAAAGGGTTAATGCTGGCTCCACTTTGGCTTTAGAACTGCTGATGTCTCTTTGACAAGGCAAAAAAAAAAAAAAATTTTACAGCCAGGAAATAAAAGCTGTCACTGAACATGAATGCAAAGTGGGAAATTAATATTCAACTACTAAGAAATCATTTACCTATTGTGAGTGAAGGACTCTATGAGGAGTGGTAGGGCATAGTTCAAACCTTGGTACATAACCTTTTATGCAATGGAAATATATGTTTCATACAAATAGACAATTTGAAAACTCATCTTTAAACACTTACTATGAGAACAATATGTGAACCTCACTCTTGATGGAGAACATGCACAATGAGATCTAATTAACTTTGGGGTGATGGTAGTTTTGGACTGCTGGGATTGAGGGACAGTGCAATAACAATAAAATAATAAAATCCTTGTGAATGGCTCTCAGGGGAGCTTTTGGCTTATCATTTTGAGGATTTGAACAGCAGGAAAAGAAAAATATACAGTGCTAGCCATGGCCATCATTCAGTACCACTATCAGCATAGAAATTCCCTTTCATTCATTTTGAAGCAGTTCTCATTCTTCTTTAAAACTGGTTTGTCATGGTAGAGAAGAAGATCAAGGGCTTGATTTCTAGAAAGATGTGCACGTAATTTCAGGAATAAAAAGGCCATCCATTTGAGTACTTTATACAGACATGACAATACGGTTGCATTGTCGACATGGTGCATCTGCACCTGCAAGAAGCCTTTGTCCAACTGCCCTACACCTACACGTGCAACATGTGCATTTTTATTCATCAATAATACAAGAACAGTGTGTATATCTATAAAAACTGTGATTGTATATTTAGAATATCTATGTTGGCATTTCTGAGTTATGGCTCCTGTATCACCTTTAGATGTATTAGCAATAAGATTTGAGTCCTAACCGACTTGTGGCTATGTCAGAAGGCATACAAAAATATGGCAAACATCAGCTTGTGTATAAAGCTACCTGATAAATTGTCCTCATTCTTTTGGCCTTCTTTTCTGTCATAGTAATTGGGTCTTTGAAATTAGATTAACTGTTCTTAAACAGAGTTAATATTTATTTCCAGATTTATCCAGTTCCTTACTGCAGAATTAAAGCTTAACTTGAATGACAGAGGGTTTTACCTGGCAAAGTTTCTCAGAAAACTTCTATCAACACTGAGATCACTTGCTTAGACTATGGATTTTCTCTCTGAAATTATACAGCTGTATACCAGTCCATTCCAATAACTCAGATGTGTGAGCACTAAGTTGTGAAGCAGACAATCGAGATCTCAGAGGCAAAAATGAGAATCCCTAACAACATTTCTGAGGTGTTAAAAAGAGATTTTCTTTGATGGCATACATGTTGCTCTATGGATAAAGTGTTGATATCTCTTCACTTGTACTTAAAGTTTGTAGGTTGTCTTCCAGCCATACTTTGCTGTAAATTCAGCTGAAAAAGATAAAGAACTATTTTGTCGTCTTAACCATGTATCACTGCACTCAAAGATTTTCATGCATTAAACTTCTATGCTCAAATATCCAAAGGTGTGTGCCAAATGTAGTATAGTAACCAAATGTAAAACTGTGATCCAACAGTCTCTTTTTGTTACTGAAAAGTAGATACTGAAACATAAATAATTAGAAACCAGAGATTTTCTTTCTTTCATAGAAGAAGTCAGCAAAGAATTACAACAGAATCTGATTTTTGTCTGAGCTCTCATTTATTTTGAGGAAATGAAGTTATCCTTGTTGTCAAGTAGTTCATTTTGCTGGTTGTTTTAATCATCTAAAGCCTAAAGGCCTAGTGCATATGTCTATTTTTATATCATTACTAGATACCCTCAAGTTTTTCCCATTCTTCTCTAGGTGCCTAAATGCATCTGCTACTGATAGGAGTTTCAGTGTTTTTTCAAATAGATCACTCAACAGCATTGAACCCAACTTGGAAGCTCAGAGTCTTTCATTGATAGCTTTTTTCCATATGTCAAATTGATCCATTGAGTTGGCTTTCTGCAGCCTTGTCGTTTTCTAAAAATACAGCACATTCCAGCTGCTGAGAGCAAAATCCCAGTCCCAGGGGAGTTAATTTTTGTCTTTTTTACAACCTATTGTAAGAGACTGTATCAAAGGCTTTCAGGAGGTTCCAGTAAACTATTTTAACTGGCTCTTCTTCACTGATTCTTTTGTTAATGCAATAAAAGAATTCTAGTATATATAGGACAAGACTTGCTTTTCTCCAAACTGTATTAATCCCTGCTAACTGCTGTTCTTGTGTGCAGTTTGGTTACTCTATCTAACTTTAATTAGTATTTCAGCTATTTTACCAGGTACTCAGGAAAATCTATTCTGACTGCAATTGCTAGAATCTATTCTTCTTTCGATCTAGGTACATCATTTACTACTTCCCAGTCTTCTGCAATAGAGCTGATTTTAATGAGCATGCTTGTGGTTAGTGTATCTGAAGACAATACTTTGTGTTTATTTCACCTATTCCTTGCCCCCTGGAGAGACTTAATCTTCACTTACATCTAAATGAATATAAATGTGACTGATTAAGTGGACAATTAGTGTTGTTTATGAAATTATTTTTCAAGTGCTTACAGTTCCTAACCCAGGTCAGGTTTTGCTTTGAGATACCAAACGTCTCTTTGGAAGGACAGTTGGTCTGACATTTAAGTCCATGCTCCGATGTGGACGCTTAGATGGACTTTTTTGCCAGCTCTGGCAAGGACTTTCTGTATGATATTTGGCAAGTCACTTTATCTTGCTGTATCTCTGTTCCCTTACAAGCACCATCATGCTCACCTTATTTACCAATGGGCTGCCAAACCCTCTAGTTAGAAGGGTTTATATGAGACATCTGTCTCCCTTTCTGGACATCTTGTCCATGCTCAGACCTGGGGTTCCTGGAGCAGGGGAGAGCTTAAAATGGAATTCATTTTGTTTGGGTGGTATTTCATGAGTTTGGTCCAACCTTAACCTAAGCTTGGTGAAAACACAAACTCACTATCAAGACAGTGGAATTGAGCAAGGTTTTCACTTATAAAGTTCTTATGACAATTTTCCTCTAACACCATTTCTGTAGATTCTCAAAGTATTAATTCTGTTCCAGTTTTCTGCATGAAGCATTTCCTTTCTTACACAAAACAAGTCCTCTAGGTCACATAAACACCAGATTGATCGACATAGGGACCTCACCTCATGATAATGAAGAAATCATCAACACCAATTCAAATTCAGATTTTCATCTCAATCTTTGGATAAAATGAAAACAACATTAATTGCTTTGGCAGTGAGATTTTTTTCTCAGGCAGTAAGAGGGGGAAATGCCAGTGAATTTTAGTTATAAAGGTTAGAAGAAAAACTGAACAACAATAAAGTAAATTTATAAAGAGCTCTAAAGAAAAAGTACGAGCCTTACTGAAGCTGCCTTTACTGCTTAATACCTAACATTTTATATACTCTAGAGAGAGGATATAACTAGAGTGTTAAAAACCTATGTAAACACTCCCCCAAACTGTCCTTTTTATGTAAAGTACCTTTCCATGCTCATAACATAAATAGGATTTTGCATGTACACCTTCTCTGCAAAGTTTGCTAAAGATTTGCTTGTATTTTATTCAAATGTTGAGCATGTTTGTTCCAGCCTTTTCCCCTGTGAGTTCTAATTATTTTTATTTTCTCAATACAATACCTATAATAGTACACTGGTCTCATGAAAGCAGCAGAGGGTTGAGCAACTGAAATATCTCTTTTCTAGCTCTAAGAGCAGCATGTCTGGGAAGGTCATTTTTGCAACCTACCTGTGGATCAGTAGATGGCACTCTCGCAGGCAGTATATCAAGTTAGAAACCCTGTTTGTAAAGAGGGAAAGGAATTTATAACTCTCTTTACGCTTCTGCATTTTTGTTATCTCACCAGGTCACACCATTCTATTGCCATATTTTTGATACTGACTCACAAATTTATTTTCCAGCTTCTGGTCCTGCTCTCTGTTCAAATCAGTATGTCTTTTACATATGTTTCTAAGTCTATGACTTTCACATCTCCTTTTAACTTTCTTCTCCCAACCTGAAACTTAACATTGTCCGAATTAAATGGAAGTCTTATTTTACTCCATTTTTTGCCTCTGACTCAGAACACTATTTTGATTTCTTTGTCTCGTTTCAAATGGGTGTTAAAGCTGGACTTTTCCCTTTTTTTCCCTCCTCATTCCTGTTTTTACCTGGTTCCTGTCTTGACCAGTACTGCACAAAATCTCACATTGGGTTGAGTTTTGAGTCGCAAAACCTCTCTACTGACTTCTCTCAAGCCAAACAAAGCGCAGTGTGAGTGCAAACTGGATGCAGTGTGGTGCAAAAGGTGATGGCAGAAAAAGGCCAGCTTGGAATTGCAGACCAGCAATGGAATTGCTGACCAGCAATTCAGACCAGCTGGAATTGCAATTTCTTGTTCAAGAGGAGCAGTATGTCTACCAGTAGGCAGCTAGAGGGACTGTCTGTAGCAATGTACCTGACTGGGTCTGCCTGGGATGGAGTTAATTTCCTTCCTAGAAGGACATAGAGTACTGTGCTTTGGCTCTGTGACTAAAACAGTGTTGATAACTCACCAATGTTTTTTTGGCTGTTGCTGAGCAGTGCTTGCGCAGCATTGAGGCTTTCTGTTTTTCTGCTCAGTTTCCCCAGCAAGTAGGCAAGGAGTGTACAAGAAGGTCCCCTCCATTACCTCAGACTTGTCAGGTCTGTAGCTCTCAAATCTTTTTGCTGGATTATATAAATTTTGGTCCTTGCATACTCACTCCAAACACAAGTGGGACACACTCTTCTGTGTATTCCTGGTGATTTGCTCCCACCTACCACAAACCATTAAAGTGATTCCTGTTCAGTAGCATCTTTCTTGATGCCCATATTTTCCCACAATTATCCCTATGCTGTTCTTCCATGCTGTCCTCCATTTGCGGAACAGGCTTTGGTTGGTCACTTCTTTTCTGCCTGTCAAGCAGTCTGTCAGTCCTCTTCTTTGCTTTGACAGGTCTTCTCTGCAGTGATAAATTTCCCCATTAGAAATTAGTGCAGAGCCTGCAATTCAATATAATCTTATGCAGACAAGACATCATCTTGTACAGGAGTCTGAGCCACTTTCCCTTTAATGGCTGTTTCCTTACATTTTCAGAGCAATGTATGTAATTTAGTCTGTGTGACTCCTATCAGCTGCAAAGAGTTAAATCCACATATAGATCTTAAAAAAAATGAGTGCCTTGTCAAGTCTTAAATTATCACTCTTATCAGCTCGATAAATCTGATTATACATTTTTCAAATAAATAATGATGGGTTTAGGTTTGCCTGGAGCTTTTACTGGTTTTTAATCTGTATCTATCAGCTGAAATTTCTTGTGCACTCAGCAATTGTTATTCTGTTGTTACAAATTCTGATATTGCTGGCTGCAATAACATTCATTTGAATGCTATAGATGTAAAAGATTCTTTGTTTCTCATGCAGAACTGTTAAATTTTGAGACAGCACTAGTTGAAAAACTTTCATTATTAAGAGGATTTTTATATCTGATTTTTTTTTTCTTATTCTAAACAGGTTCCGGAAACATTTTAAGTTTAAATTAAAGTAGCACTTTAAAAATTCACGACACTTATGGAAAAGATATTCTCTATCATCACCTAAAATTCATATTTGAAGTTGGCTAAGTTATAAAATTATTTGATACCATGATTTTCCCCCCATTTTTTTCAAATTACCAAGTTTGAGTTAATTTAGATTGAGCTGTTTCACCTGTAACTCCTCTATGCATCCAGAGCTGAGGTGTGCGAAAATATCTGCAAGCAGCTTTACACATCCTTACTTGGACATGACTTTTAGACATGTCTATTTGCAGAATCACTGCTATAATGTTTTTAATTTTACATTCAGAAACAAGTCCATCCACCTTCCTGGTACTATTACCAAAGCACTTTAGAAACATAATGGATGTCACTGGCGTGAAAGAGACATATGTTTTACAATCTTATCATGTTTAGTAATTGAAACAGAGTTCACCCTTTGCCACATTAGAGCCTGGCCCCACAAAAGAAAGTTCCAAAACTTTTCAATATCGCACATATTTGTGCAGTACCCAAGTCAGGGGATAGAGAGGTGGGAGGAGACTGCCATTACTGGGAAGAACAATGGGAGAGTGAGTCATGAAGAGTGCCCTGTATGTCAGGAACTGAGGAACTGGCTTCAAATGAAGACTGTTCTAGTTTTGTATCCAGAACTGGCAATCCTGGGAAGAATTTGGGCCTCTGATTGTCTGTCTCATCCAACTGGCATCATAAATTGTTTAGTGAAAAGATACCTCTTGCTAGTAGTATTGTCAGGCTCCAGAGAAACTGAGAACAGTCACTAGGAGTGCACATAGAATTCCTGATGAGATGCACAACTAGTGACAGTCTTGGCTGGGCCCTTTATGTGTTATAAAAATTATAAATGTTATTGTAAATGGTGAAGTCAATGAGAGTCTTAGTATTTACAAGGAGCTCTGAATTACATCTGCAGGCAGCAGGTCTGCAGAGCAGCTCACCAGTGCTGCAGTCAGGGGAAAGCAGGCACTAAATCAGTGACACAACACTGTTCTGTAGTGCATGATATTGTTGGAAGCATAAAGCTCTTATATAAGATATAAATGTAGTGCTTGGAGACCCGTTATTAATAAAGAGCAACAGTCATTTATATTTTTGAGATATCAGAGGTATTGACTCTAACAGTCTGGGTAAAATCCAAAAACTGGCAAATACTTATCTGAGGCATACAAAGCATTCCAAATGAAATGCAAAGCTGATAGCAATTCAAGTTTTTCAGTATTTTATTACAGACATCAATATAGGCTTATCTGAGTGGAGTAAGTACACATACTTTCAAGTAAAATTAGACGTCATATCCCAAGAAGGTGGAAGAAACATCAAATCTATCTGCCTCGCTGAGTGAAAGTGATCACATTTTATAGATAAGCCTTTCATGTTGAAAGGATGTGAACATTCATGTTCGTATAGATATTTGTATTGTATTTCCCCTAAATTGCATAAAAATAAAAAAATGTGAATTTGGGCAAGATAGAGAAGGTATTGGGGGAAAGCAATATAATTTAAATATAGGAGAATATATCATTTGACTTTTAATTAGATTTCACACAACTTTAGAAGGTGCAGTATTCTCCATATAACTTCCCTCCACATATTTCACATTCTCTAAATCTTTCCATTACTTTCTGGGAAACTATCCATTGTGGCAACCAGAATGGATTTAGATGTCCAGATAAGCTGTAGTCTAGGTCTTCCTATCCTCAAAAGCTGAAAACCTAGCAATGCCTCCATTTTAGAACATTGATTTCTCCCAGGAGCCTAAGCACAGTCACCAGTGTATACTCAGCAATAAAACAAATGAGACCTAGATATTTATCTGACATTTAAAAACCAGTAGTAGTCAGGAACTGAGGATGGGAAGGCTCCACTGAATTTTCCAAGAAAGATCATACCAAACCTAAACAGCACAGTGCCTGTATTTTCTATACAGATGAGAGTAACTTTATTCAAACAAGAGAAAACACATTTGAGACTCACCTCAATGTGAGCTGAAACAGACCCCCAGCTTATATTTTCCAGTCCTAACAAGACTCATACTGCATTAAATGCAAGATTTCTGGAATCAGGGAGACAATTGGCATGGAGGGTCCAGGGAGATAATGACCCCCCAAGATTTGTTCTCAGTGGAAGGAAACTTTCCATTTTATTTCAGTTCTTTCCTCTTTGACAAATATTATCCAGCCGTTGTCTGACCTTCATCACAGATGTAATTTGTTAGCATTTATAGCAACGCAGATGGGTCTGCCAGTCTTTCAGAAAAACTTTGTCATTCTGCATTTTGCAAGGGCTGAAAGGCTTTTGGAAATTAGAAATGTCACCTACAATGTCAAGTTGAGTTAAGTGTCCTTTTGTGCTCATTCTCTCTTAGTCACTTAGCCTTGGAACTTTCACTCTCTGCTGTCCTTCTTCAGCTGCAGTGGTGCTCACGTTGATGGGGAGAAATGACAAGAGACATAAAGGATGAGCCCAATGAGGTTCTGAAGGCAAACAGAAGACCAGTGCTTGCAGAGACAGCAGCAAGAGTTTTGAAATAATCTGATTCACTGAAAAGTTTCAAGGGAGGAAAATCTATGTCTGCAGAGAATATGTTGAAATGGTTGTGGTGCTGACAGTCTGAATAGAGAAGGAAATGAAATTTATGAGTCATTGAACATCCCAGGTGAGTTCTGGTGATTTGCTGATCAGCACAGCTGTTCCCACATGCTTTAGGCACTGTTCTCCCACTCAGTGCTTGCTCTCTGCATTTTCTATGTAGTATCTCCCCAATACTGCTTAAGGTTAACAAATTCATAACCAGTGATATGGTTCAAAGGCAACCAAGACCTCAGGGGTTGGATGACAGGACTCCAGAAATGCAAGTAAGAGGGTTAGTGAGTGATAAATCTAAATGAATGCTGCTGAGCAGAGAAGCATTCTTATTTTAGTTTTAATAAGGACATAATAAGATAAGATACTAAGTCTTGATCTGTACTGTTTGTTGGGTGCAGAGGTCTTGCAAGCCCATGTTCTAACCTTGGTTTTCAATCTCTCTGGAGATAAATCTGGGATCATGACTGCATAACAAGAAAACTCTAAGGAAATGGAAGACACGGAGCTTGGCCCTGTGCTGTCCTTCATGGCAAGCCAAAAGGTGACCCCTTCTACTGTGTATGAAAGTCAAGTATGTCAAAACTAGTTCTGTTACCAGAGTAGGCTTTGGTTCCTGAAGGGACTAGGAATCATGCCATCATTCTGGAGTGTTTTGTTGTGTCTGGTCTCAGTGAAGAACCAGAAATATACATAATTTCTGCTGAAAACCTAGAGTGCTTAAATATTCATATCATATATATTTTTAATGTAGAGACCAATTTACTGAATTTAAGTTCAGTGAAAAAACATGTTCCTCACTGGGAAAAGCTGAATAGCCGCAAAAGAGAGGAGTGGAGGCTTTTACATCTCATTGGAAAAAGAGGTGTTTGTCAACCAAGTATGAGGCCGCTCCCAGTGTAACAAAAAGCCATTTATTCATGTGCTGAAAGAAAACTCTCTAAATAAGGTGATGGGAAGTTAGTCTCTTGTTTAGGGGAAAAAAAAAAGAAAACAGAAAAAAAGGCATTTTGGGTTAAAAGCTTTAAACTGTTTTGTCCTTCACAAATGGCTTCAAGATTTGGTATGGACGAGTCTTGCTTTTCCACTGCAACACCTGGAAATAAAGCAGGAACGCCATAGAGCACAAAATGACAAATCTGTGTTTTGAGAATGGAATCCCTCCCTTTATGTCCCCCATGCAAATTTCTACCCCTGGATTTACCCAAAGGTCCCTAGAAGTGAGTGGAGATAAATAGACCCATCTAAGTGCTGAATTATCACACTAAGACAAGATGAATTTCACTTTAGAAGTGCCTCTCTCCTGACTTATCTGTAAGGGAGCTTCAAGTGGATAGTTTAGATACCACAATGGGATCAGCTCATTAATTTAGACATGTAAATTTAGGAATCTTTGTGCAGACACGTAGGACAACACTGAAACACCGGTATCCATCACATGAAAGGGTCCAAGGCACCAATTATAGTCAGCAGAAGTGTAATCAGTGCAGCTACTGGAGCGTGGAGGTAAGTTCACATCAGTCTAAAGTAGGTGTGAATTCAATTGCTCACATGGCAGTGCCTGTTGCAGTCGCAGCTGTGACTTTCCATCTTGCAGCAGGATGATTCTGCACAGGATCTTCTGCAGGTCCTGTGTTGTATCTGGCAGCTGAATAAGGATGTCTCGGACACCACAGAACATCTCCAATGGCAGTACAGGTCTGAATTCACACAATTGACCTCTTCCCTCAGTTTCTAGCAGGCTGAAACCTATTGAGCACTTGTCCATAAAGCAGAAGGGGAGGAGAGGCCCCAAGTGTCCTTCTAGGCATCTTCATTAGGGGTCCTTTAACCTGAACTGAATTCTTGCTCTATGTCTGCTGCGCTGAATCCCATCATGGGAGCCTGTTCCAAGTATTTTGTCCTCAAGTTCTGGTTTCACAAAAAACATTCTGGAAGTTTTGGAACACTTCCGTAGAGCTGAAAACCCATAAAACTCCATGAATTTCAGCTGTAGGTCTGTGAGCTTTGAAGTCAGACAGAGCTCTGTGACAGTGCCGGTAACCCCTCACTGGACCTGCTGACTTAGACCCCAGGCAGGGGTCTGCTCATGTAAATAGTTTTTTGTATTTCAAGTAGATGAGCAGGCAGAATTGAAAAAGATGGAAAATTGCTCAAAATTACGGTGGCATTAAGGTAGGAAACCGGTCCAGAAAATGTCTGTTTCTGTGACTGCTCTTCAGAATGAAGGTGCTGGCATATGTGGTGCTTTACTTGACAAAAGAGGCAGAGCCCTGACCCTCCTGACACAAGTCTCTGTGCCGTAGGAGTGCACAGTGGCAGTACTGGGACAATAAGAACCAGAACTATCAGAAAACCCACCTACTATGCATTAAAGAACCACTGAATTTCTGGAATGGTGGTTTCCATACAATTTAGAATTTTTCTCTTCTTTTTCAGGAAAATTAAAAATAAATCCCATTAACTTTAGTTTTCCTCGGAGAGATAGAAATTCTCTTAATCTCAGAGGTTTCCCTTTATCTTAGAAAGAAAATATTAGGAAAGCTACTTGGCTACTGCTGCTTCATCTGTACCTGCTCTGTCTTCTGTACTGAACATCTAAGCTCTAAATTTGCCTAGAAACATATACATACATAAGTAATGCCGAAAAAGACAGTAACATGACTGAGAGCTGGAACACAGACAAGACAATTGGTTTCACTGTATCTTTGTCTGCTAAGGTGCATTAATCTTGCAAAAGCAAAATGGTATTAATGGTAATTTGAAAGAAAGAAGTAGGTTACTTTCAGACTGATTTATTTCTGTGGGCAGCTTTACTGTATGCTGGTGCATTTACAGCTACAATCCAAGGACAGTAATGTATGCAATTGCTGACAAGCCAGATAGCCAGATACATTTTCAGGCTTGATCGACAAATGTCCATTTTGCCATGACTTCTTTTTTCAAAATAGTTTCCTTTTATTTTCAACATCTGTTGACAGAACCCTAAATATAGGAATTATGCTAAGTCTTGCTCTGACTACAATGCTTTTTTGATATGATCTACTGCAGAAATATCAAGCTGAAATTGGATCAGGAAAGCATACTTGCAATTTTGAGCTATCAAAACGATGTACTGTTGTTATACAGTATAGTTTCAAAAAATATAGTGACAAAAAAGATTGCTGTGGCTTTTTTTAAGTTGTGAGAATATAAATGTAGAGGCTTGCAAGGCTTCTTTTTCCAATATTGCAATCTGAGACTTTATTTTGACCAAAGAAAATATATTTAATGGGAATGAAAAAAGTACTTTTTAGAAGAATAACTTATAAGAACAGTTATTTAGGCTAGAATATGAATAGTCAGAGTTATTTTTCTTCTGAGGAAAAGATTCTGAAATGGACAGTGCATACTTTGCCAATGTTCAGCACTGTAATGGAACCATTAGAGTAAATCACTACATTTGCTTCCCTGAGTACCCATGTAAATGATTTTATTAACATCTCGTCCATCAGCTCGACAATATTCATTATGAAAAAGTGTGTTTCAGCTCCAACCCACATAAAAGGAGGTCTGATAAAGGAGATTTTTTGGAGTTCTGTGCTGACAGATCCCATAGCAGGACTGATATGTGTAACCGAAGGGGGTAAATTATCACTGGAATCAGAAATTGGCAGTAGTATGTTTCCAAAAACAGGGTTGACTAGATCTAAGCCACTACTTGTTTACCTGTACAGGGATCTGTTTTCTTTTCCAATGCTCCAAGCCTATAGTCACAGCAAGAGCTCACACAGAGCTATTTCATTCTGTCCTGATATCTTGGTGCTTAAAAGAGTGTGATGTTCTATGTACATGAAAATTCAGTTTAAATATAGCTAAAGATATAATGAAAATCATCAAAGAAATGTAAAGTTCCCCATAGAGTCACTCTTAAGATAAAAATCATGCTAAAATTTAGTCAAGACCTGCATTTCTAATAAACCAGAATGTCATTTCGCAGTAGAATAAGTAAAATGGAAGTTTTTAATCCAATTTACATTTGAAAGAACATGTGTTAGATCTGCTCTTAAAACTTGGCCCATTCCCACTCAAAATGCTCACCAGTCTGTTACAAATTGTCTCAACAACACATTCCATGTTTTTCTTTGTGTAACTACAAGGTCTGGGTAAAGTCTAGTCAGGATTTTCCAGTTCTTCATGTATCCAAATCTTGTTCTGGGAAGCAGAGGCTCCAAGGAATCATTCCCCAGGTCAGCCTTTGGGTTGTGAAAATACGCTCTCACCCCACATGGCCACTCTCCCACTTGGAGAGCTCCTCCTTAGAAGATTCTGCATTAATGTCTACCTGGACAATGCCGGAAGAAGCTGAAAGTACAACAAAAGGCTCAAATTTATAATTCATCATCTGGTTTGGTGTGAATATCTCTTTTGGACAACATAATAACTTTGCTTTAGATGAGATGAGATAGATTGAGCTAATGACATAAAAGGAAGTACACCTTGCAAATGAATTCTCAAACACATTTGTAATTAGACAGAGATGTATTTCACCATGCATTTCCTCCTCCAGTCCACTCAGTTTGGGCCAGGATTTTGCACCATGTGCTGCAAATGTGGTTTCAAAATTTCTGGTTATTTGGCCTACTGATTAAAGAAATTTAATTATCCTACCACACATACTGGGGGGCATGAACTTGAGAGAAAGAAAAGACAGAATAGTCTGCATAGTCTCTTCCGTAATAACTTCATCAAATGCAAATAGGACTTCAGGGAGGACATTCTTCATGGTAAGGAAAGTTATGGCAATATGGTCTGAAGACAATTGTGCAAAAACGTGTTGCAACACTTGAAGGAGAATGAAAGGAGATCTTGGTTCTCATAAAATCTAAATACTGTTTGTTTTCGGCTCCTTGGTTTTCCTTAATTATATATTAAACCAAGCATATTTTTATCAGTTGTAGAAGCTGTGCACTAAAAAAATAAAAATCATAAAACAAATATCTCACTTTTAATTCCCTAGTTTAGCTGTATGATTTCTTAAGACATTTATATAACCTCCTCTTTTTGCAATGCTAACTGAAAGGGGAAAAGACACAGGGAAAGGAACCTGGTTTATTCTGGAAACAGCAGGTAGTTTGATCTATTTTTACTGCAGATCATTTCCCAGGACACTGTGATTCTTATATTTTTAATCAAATGTGTGAATCGAAAACTGTGGTGTGACCTTTGGAAAAGACGCTGCAGGACATTGGCTGAAGCTGTGAATAGTTTAAGTGCAAACAGGAAGTTGACTCAGTTGTTCTCTAACAAAAGACTGCGGTAATTTATGGAGTAGGAATTGCAGTTTCAAAACATTTTTAATTGCTGCATTTGATCTGCTATGCAGTATTGTGTGACAACAGCTAAGAATGAAATGTCAGTGCCTATGTTTCAGCATAAATTTATACAGTGTGAAAGCAAAGAACCCTGTTGGTTCCAGCTTTTCTTTCTCTGAGTATTTCAGATTTACCTGAATTGCTTTCAGGTTAAATGGGGAGTAAAGAGGTCCTTAGTCTCGTAAAGCATTTAAGTAGATGCATCAGTTTGTTATAATTAAGTCTACTCACAATGAAAAGAAAATTTAATATACAGCGGAAATAAAATGAGCGGGTATTTCACAGTGACCTATGTACCTGGGAAAACTCTTTTTGATAAATGGGGCATTCTCAGGACAAAAATGTATTAATAGTTATTATCTTTGCTTTTAGTTGATTTTTATGGTAACTTAAGCCTAAGAAAATTTCCAGAAGTTTACCTTACAGGAGTGAAATTACACATGTAATTAGGAGAAACTAATTTCTCCAATTTGAAAAAACAAAACAAAACAAAACAAACCAACCCGTTGTCATATTTTATAAGAGATTATTTTAGAAAAACAAACAAACAAAAAACCCAAAAAACAGGACTCTAATTATGAGCTCAAAGTCTCCTCAAAAGTTTATAGAATGGAAAACTATTCTACAGCATACCTTTAAAAGTCTCACTTATTTCCTTCCATAGAGGACAATATACCATATCAGTGGGTGCATGCTGCCTTTTGGCAATGTCTCTGATATATACTGTGGGGATCCAAGTCTTCCCATAAAACATGACAATGAGACATAAATCCTCTGTGAACAAACTCCTGAGTGATTTCCAGAGATATCCACTGATTTTTTAATGGCATCAGAAATGTGTAACGCCATTGGTAATTTCTATGCAGTAAAATAGATATGCCAGATAATAGATATGCTATTAAAAAAAACCCAAACTGATTCTGTCCCAAAATGTGTTATCATTTTCTTAAATAAGGAGGAATTTTGAAGATAGTTGTCATTAATTATAGAGAAGATGATTACTTCTCAGTGGTTAGACAAATTTTTATGTTCCTACATCAGTGAGGAGCTATGTTTTGATAGGACTACCAGAAAATGCATGTGAACATCAAATATATGGGTATTTATGTACTGATGCATACTTGTCATTCTCAAATTTCCCAGGGGAACATGAATCAGTTAAGTTTTTCCTTTTTTTTTTTTCTGATGTCTTTTACAAAAAAAAAAAAAAAAAATTCAGGCTTCTCTTTATTGTAAATGTTTGGTCCTGTATTATCAGTACGTAAATAAGGAGAGCTTTGGCAAGAAATTTTGCCAATTGGAATATTTGCAATATAACACTATAGTTAGGACCAAAAGTTTTTATACTTGTATAGAAATTACTTAGCTTTCAGTGGGAAAATTTTACTGGGAATGCATTATTCAGAAGTAAAGATCCTTTTCATAGATGTTCTACTAACATTTAAAGTGTTCAATTTCATTACTTATTTTTTTTACTGTATTTTATAATTCTTTTTAAATGTACAGTTTTGCCTGTCAGTGTTTTGCACTTAATAAATCTGGAAAGCTCTGTCTTTTTATTATGGTGTACTCTATTGTCTCTGGAATCAAAACATCTAATTTCAGAAATATCTTTTAAAAACCTTAACAAATTGGTTAAAAATGCTGTAAACTATTTACACACAGTAGTATCAACATGAAGTTTGTTTTAGAGCATCTTTTATATGAAATTCTGTAGTGAGAAAAAACTAATGAGATAAATTTTTGTCAACAGCTTCAGACATTTTCAGACTTGGATAAAGGATTTTTAGTGATTTCTTCTGTACTTGGTCATAAGGAGAGAACTGGAAACCATATTGGACACTTTCAATTTCTGGAAAGAGAAAAAGACAGTGAAGAATACTGACAGCTGGAAAAATGAGATGAACTACTTGGTAATTTTCATCTTGTAAATTATTTTCATGATGCTGAGGAAAGGTTTTTCATCTGGATGAATAATTTCAAAACAATACACCAGCATGTTTTCCATGAAAAATTCACAGCAATAATTGCATGCTTTGTCAGTAGCCAGGATTTTCATTTTCAAGATCTTGACTGCAGTGAGAATTTTAATAAATGAAGTAAAATAAAGAAAAAAATGCAAAATGCAGACCCAAGCCTTTGACTATCCCCTCGTTTTAAAGAGATCACTGCCAACCAAGGATTATTGTTCATGCTGTTGTGCTACTGAAGGGAAATTCTGATGACTTGTGGCTTAAGACTGCTTCTCAATAGTTGCATGGAACAATAGAAATGAGAATTTTCAGAGCAAGTAATCATTAGACCAAAACGTGTCCTGTAACTATCACTAAGAAAATTTACGTGGAGTGCAGTGGGGCTTAGTCCCCATCAGAGAGGGTGTTTTTCTGTTGTTCTTTTTTGGCTTGAAGTGTTCAGAATCAGAAGGCAGAGGATTTAATTGAAGCATCAGACCTGGAAAAGAATGCAAATTTTCCATCAGAGATTTCCAAATGAGGTTGAAATTCCTTCTGTGTAGATGCTGCTACCATTTTGGACTGATCCAGTTATTTCAGAACCTTGCACCTTCAGTGCTTATCTTTCTTTCTTCCTTTTATTCTTTCCCTCACATCTTGGTCATCTTTTTCTGCTCAGAGTTTTTTACCCTCTAGGTAAAGCACTCTGAGATACTGGACAAGAAGTCAGGATTGCTCAGTTAGAAGGAAGAATCTATTCAGAAAAGCCATCTGAGCTTCCATTGTTGAATTCTGATAAGGTCTGATACTGGAAAATAAGGTAAGCCATTTTTGGTGGTCACAGAAGTTTATGTTCTTTAACCCTATAAATTTAGCAAAAAACACTAATAGGATAGGGTAAACATATCAGAATTGTCTGGACATTTTCCAAATGAAATTGATATGTAAGTAATATCATTTTCAGAGAAGTGATTTACCAGTCTAAAAACTCAGTTTATCTCTTGTTGAATAATAGACTTCAGAATCCATATATTTGGGACAGGTTCACCGAACTTGTGTCAATGGACTCCCCTCACGCTTTTGCAGAGTCAGGAGCCTTCAAGCCCCAAGTGCTTTTGCTGGAGCAGAGGTTCCTGAGTTACTCTTCTGCCTCTGCGTTAGTGATGTCTGGAGTCTGAAGCAGCTCTGTTAGAGGTGTGGATTTCCCATAGCCAGAGTGTTCCCTGGCTCTGAAATACTCAACTCTATTTAACTTGCCAAAACCTTTCAAAAGCTGTGAAATATCAGTTAACATTTTTGGAACAAGAGAGAGAATGGGAATTGTTGAAAAGTGTAAGTTCAAGGTTAATTTTAGAGAGCAATACCATGGAAGGCTGATTATATCCTAAACAAGCAAATAAATAGACAAAAATAAAGCAAAACAAACTCCAACGAAACAAAAAGCCAAAACGCAAATACCACATAAAAAACCCAGAAAGCTACTTAAGACTACAAAGTATTTTTATTTTCATTATAAAATGTGATGCGTTAGAAAACAAAAACAAAACAAAACAAAACAAAACAAAAGTCTCACTGGACAGAAATTCCATGTTTCAACCATTTCAAGAACATAGCATTCACCAAGGAATAGGTTCTTTATGAATAATAGTGTGTGACTAGGAGAAAAGAGGACTGCTTCTGTGTGCAGTCAGATCTACCACATTAAGTCCTCAAGTACCTCCCATCACAGCAAGATCCTACTGATTTGTTAGACGCTGTAGGATTGGAAAAGATGACTTTAAGGTATCTTGTGACAATTGCCTCGACCATCAAGTCCCTTAGTGAAGTATCTTTTCAAAGAATATCTCTATCTCTCCTACTGTTCCTAAATGTGTTGTTTATGTTAAGAAATTTATAATACTGAAATTTATCATTTGGCAGTGAAATATAATGTTCTTTAGGTTAATTACCCTTCCTACACACAGTGACAAGTACTATAAGATATTGTCTATAGAACAGCTGGGACATTTTGTGGGGGTTTTCAAAACCCTAAATCTCCTATGAGATGTGAACAGCACTTAGTGTGGGAAATGCTTTATGGCAGTATGGAATGATGTGTTTAATTATGTGCGTATACATACACTCTGCACTCCCTCAGCCCCATTACAGCCTGTTCCTTGCTACTGAATGTGCTTTTTACATTAAGAGATTCAGCACTTGCAGAACAACTTCAAGCAGTCAGTGACTTATGGACTGGATCCTGCTCCATTGAAATAATTGGAGTGACTTCCATTGACTTCAACAGGAATTGGATCATGGCCCTCAGCAAGTAATTTTGGTTCAGCAAACCTGCACAGATTGAAGAAAGGTTCTTGAAGCATGTGAAAGTCCCAAAGCTTTCTGAATCATTCTGAATAAGATATCTGAGTATGTGAAGCTTTCCTGAACAAACCTCTTAACTTTATTCAAGTAATGATGCCAAATAAAGAAGAATTAAATGGTAAATATTGAAATACGCATTGAAAAAAGTCAGGATGGTTTTATATTGTTTTACTTTTTACATAAAATATGTTTTCTAGATTTTTGTCAAACAGAAAACAACCTATAGAAACTTTAAGCACCCACTGAAAGATGAGTCTTTGTACTCAGTAGTTTTAGAAACAGAAATAATATGATTTAGCCAGCTCAAAAATGCAGCCCTTAGAGAGAAATGAGAGAGGAACAATCATGGATTGTATGTTTTGAGGGTCTCAAGTCAGCCTTCCCTCCCTTTGCTGACTGCCCCTTCCTCTTGTGACTCCTTCACGTTTGACTTCTTTCTTTGTGCAGCTACCAACTGCAACTGATTCTGCATCTGCAAGCTGGTCTGACACCCAAAGTAAACCAGAAATTATTAAAAAGCTGTTAGATGATTGGCATTTCTATTTAGCTTCCTTTCTACCCCTGGAAATATATTAATGAATTCGACCCATTCCTGTGTACCAACTACCACTGTCTTCTAAAATAGATACAGGGGCAAAATCATACTATGCTCAATTTTATACTTTTATCTTTTGTAGTAACACAAAACAAACCACATGATCCAGAACCGCTGCTGGAACTGTATTCCTGCTTTCACCAAATTCCTCTTGTTTTATTGCCAAGTAGGTCTGTGAAAGAAAGAATACTGCTAAAAGTCCTAAGAAAAGCAGACTATTTTTACTTGATGACAGTCTCATTTTAAATCACGATTACTCTCTTTTGAACAAGAAACAATGAGAGAGGTAAAGATATTACAAGCCTTACTTATCAGAAATACCTAGATAGTATAGCACATCACAAAGTGATCAAATAAAAGAGTGTGCTCCAACTTTAGGAAAGTGAGTCAGCAGTGAAGCGTTTGACTGGAAAATTGAAAAAATTATTCACAGGTTGGCACAAATTTGGAAATGTATTTTTTAAACCATAATGCCTGAAATAGAATTTGCTTTTTTCCATAATAGAAGTAAAGGAAGAAATACGCAACCATCTGAATCTTCAGACAGGCTTGTGTTTTAGTACAGTGGAATTGCATTTTTACAGAAAATATTTAGTATGTGACATCCTCAAGTCCCTTAAAATGGTGAAGACAAATAGGGGGATATTTGAAAATCAGTTTAGAAGAAGGAGAACTGCTCTATCCATTAGACAATAACTTCCCTAAAAAAGTCAGCTAAATAGCTCCCAGCAAAGCATCTGAGCTGCCTAAGCCTACCTCCAAAGTCAGTAGACAGTGGCATCTCAGTGGAACAGTGCATAAATCCCATATATCAACCTGATCTGGAACTCATTGCGTGATGCTGTGCACAAGACTGTCTAAAGTCCTCTCTGTGATTTATGTTTCCAGTGTCATATAAAACTGGTTCTTTAAGTTTTTTTGTTGTATTTTTGTTTGTTTATTCTAACATTTTAGAGTTTGTTAGCACTGTACAGAACAAGATCTAGAGCCTCATGGGTTTTGTGTCTGCCCTTCATGTGTTCCTTCCCCCAGAAATATTCTCCAGGGATAGTAATCAAACTCAGTTCTGCTGAAGGGTTACCTGAACCAGAAGACATAGACTCCATTGCAACCTCCTTTCTAGACACTGTTCTACCTCTCCTTCTCTCAGTCCATCTGTTCAGTGATGCTACTTGTCATAGGGACAGGGAAGATCAGAGCCTAGCACAGGAGGGAGCAGGCAGCTACCCCAGCCAGCCACCCTCAGGGCTGATACAAAGGACATTGCCAGTGCTTTTCCTTATTTCTCTTCTCTCACTTATCCGAAACTGGGGTCAGATCTTATTGCCGTGTCTTACACTTGCACTCCCATCATGTGGGGTCGCTTTGTCAGCAAGACTGTTACCCTGACTGAAATTTAAAAGAAAATTGTTTTTCTTCCTTAGGGTTTGGACACAAATGGGTTCTGGCAAGAGTAAAGGGAGAAGAGGAGGGGATAATAATCAAGATATGGGCAGTAAGTAAAGAAAGCAGACTTGCTATAATATGGAGAAACACTCTTCTGGTGTTGAATGTAAAATAACTTCCTATTCTCAAATGTAAACGTGAGATTTGCCTCTCAGAGAGGGACGGAGATTCACAAAGACCTCAGGCCATGCTCAGCTGCCATCCCAGGATGTTCTACCCCTTCCATTCCTGCATGCTTGATATGCTCAGGATGTGAAAGAACAAATAGAGAGGTCAACCCAAATGGCTCACAGAGGTCCTGGCAGACCATGCACAATTTATAAAGGTGTGGATCAAGTACAGAGATCTAATTTTGTTTTAGGGCTTCTTGCAGATGAAGTAAATGTGAATTGGTCTGTAAGTTTCTCTCCATAGAACTGCAAGGGTCCAGTTTTTGTCAACAGGGAAGTTGATTTTAGGTGCATTGTACCAGGATGACATGGGCAGCATCTTGGAATTTTTTATTTCACTTAGGCTGCAGCAAAGAAGTCTATGGTCTCCATCACTGAAGACAGCAAAAGACCAACAAGACATGTTATAAAACATTGTTTCTAAAAGTAAATAAAAGTTACTTGCAAATAGTGAAATCTGTCCAAACAAAGGGGCCTCCTGATAGCTTAGATGATGATTCCAATTTTCTGGTAAATTAGAAGAACAAAGATGAGAAAGCAATGGAGCAACAGTGACATGTAAAAAAACAGCTTTAACAGATGAATAAAAAGATGTGAAGATGGGATATTATGCCAATTGCCATGCTTGGCAGGGACAGTTTGACAGTACTGCTGGGAAGACAATAAAACAGAAAGGAAAAAACAGTTTTCATTTCAGCTGCCAGGCTTACTATATTTTAGGGTTTTGCAGTGATGCTTTTATATTTCTGTGCTTCTGATCTGAGAAATCAGAGAAGCAGAGAAGCAGAGTGGACAGGAGCGATACAGAGGAAGAGTGCAACAGCAGCACTTCTGGCAGCTTTGGTCCCAGGGGCTGGTTACAGGATGAGCCTTGTGCCCTATGTGGAGCTCTCAACCTTGTCCTTCCTTCTCTTTAACTCTCCCTTTCCACCTTTTTCTGTTAGTTATAATCTGGCTTAGCTCTGCCAAACCTCTCTATTTATTTATTTATTTATTTACTTATTATTCTATTTTCTTAATTTTCCTGTTCATTTTTTGTTGATGTTTTTATTGTTGTTGACCCTGTGACCAAAAAGGTAGCTAATAGCATTGTCTTAAAAAGCTTGACATGAATTCAGGCCTGCCAGGTTCTTGGAGTGGCTGATAAGAATTTGTGCTGTGCTTGTCCTCTAGCAGCAAGGTTACAAATCAGTCGACAGCACAAATAGAAGTGGGGTGGTTTTTTGGCTATTTTCCCTACTCTCTTTGCATATGTGCTTATCCTGTTTTATTTTTGAGGGAGCAGGCCCAGATTCCAATAAAAGAGACAACAAGTACAGCTCCAGCCATCTGAGCTGCTTTTTCACTTTATTATTCTCTCCCAAAGGGGAAGTTAATATCATCTTAATACTGTATAAAAAGACACTATCAGCCAGGGAATTTTCCCCATAAAAATGCTCTGCAGCGAACAGAAATAGGAATAATGGATGCTGCTAAAATGAAAGTCTCCTTGAACACTTACATAACAAATAGATTATTTCCTTGTCTTCTGCACTTTTCATTAAAGATTTAAGAGATTTTAATACTGATCCCTTGCTGTAAGATTTACTGGCCACATTTCTGCAATCCCATTCCCATGGAAGGTGTGGCCATTCTGAGCTCTGCAAAGAGAAATTCAGGACAGCAGCCTTGCCCCCAAGCTTCTGTGCTCCGAAATGGAAACAATTCCCAGAACGCATGCAGTGCCACCCTCAGCCAAAATTGTTTGGATATTTATTTTGTTTCTAAGGGTATTTAGGTTGCATATACATGTAATTTTTGCAACCTTGACACATGAATTTCTGTGTTTTCTGAGGAGAAGCACAAGACTCCTTCAGGTCCTTCGCTGGTGAAGGTGTTACAGCTTGACACTGTCCTCTGCAGAATTGATTATCTCCTCTCGACGTGGGCTGCTGCAGCTGAGCAGGCCCCATTGTAGGGTGGCAGTTCATGGGCCAGAGAGGTTGTCAGGCATTGCTGGTGTCTGTGGTGTTTCAATTCCAAGCTCTGCATTATCTCTAATGGCATAATAGCAAAGGGCTCCTTGGGATGAAGGGAAGTGAAATGTGAGGCTGTGTCACTGTCACTTGTGACAGCATGAGGTTTTCCTACTGTGCAAAAACACAGGTTATCAGCTCAAACCTGAAATAGAAAATGCTGATATTTAAGAAAATATATAATATATACACAGAAGCTGCTGGAAAAGCAGGGGAAAACTCCATCAGAACAGCTCTGTTTTTCTCTTGTCTAAGAGATGTAATGTATGACATCTCTTTTCTTCATCTTACATTTTTCGGAAGGGCAATAGAAAACCATTCATTTCAGATTTATCAGTTAAGAATTTTTCGATGCTGAAACTCTTTTCACTGGAATGTCTTTCTCATAGAAGGCACTACTTTGTCCTTTGCACAAGGGCCAGGAGCATAAATTGGTAGTGCATAAATAAAAAAACAGGAGTTAAAAACCAGTAATTTAATATTTTTACAGAAGGACGGGTTGTGCCCACAAATGAAGAAAAATGTTTTATTCCGTCAAACCAATCCCATATAAGCTTTTATAGCCCTGTATCCTGTCTCCAGCAATAATCAAAACTGAATACTGAATGTCTGCAAATATGATTTACATACAGAGACACACATGTACATTTGTATGCAACATCTGTGAAATTCCTCACATCTGACATCCCACATGGTGGTGATCTGCAGCTCAAGGCCTTCCATGTCCACAGTGGGATCTTTCACTGAAGTATTTCACAGTAAAAATAGCAACCACTGGGCATTAATGACGTGATCAGCAGACATAAAAGGCAGTGCTGATATATAATACATGCAAAGTAGGAGCAGAACCAAATTAATTAAAATAAAATCAAGGTACAATTATATAAGTGAATATATTTCTATGGCATTTTCTGTCAGAGCTGGGGGATAAGCAAAACCATCCATCAGTTCTTCATCGGAGGAAATAGGAAAATTCCAGCCAATGGCAAAAATATTCACAGACCCTACTGAACTGTATATTTGTCTGTGTTGGAGAGAGATGGAGGAACATGTGACTAAACAATGTGTTGAATCAGATGCCAGGAAGAGTTCATTTTTTATGTTCTTCTCCCTTGGCCTTTTACAATTGGGAAGGGATCCCAAAGGTACCCAGCCATGTAAACTGCAGCAGAGAAATTGCTGTGGGCCCCAAGACAAAGCTTAAAGCACAAGATGGGAAGATGAACTTATTTCTTTCCATACACTCTGGGCTATTTCTGGTCAAGCTGTGCTTCTGCAGGCAGAAGCTATGAAGGATTTCGGCACATGAACTGCCATACCAATTGCTTATAGCAACACTTGGGGATTTGGAAGCAAGTGTCTCTGTGCAGGGATGCTAGTCTTTCCAGGATTGCTTCCTTTGTCATAATCTCAGTCCCTGAGAGGACACATTAGCAACAGGAACATGTTTACATTAACAAATTGGACTGATACTAATATATTTTTAAAAAGTAAAGTTTGCAGGTAGCCAGCATGTGATATTTCCTCTTGAATTGAGTCAGTTATTTCCCAAAAAGTCAGAGAATGGGGTCTTAATATATGCTTTTAAGATGTGAAGCTTTGTGGCTTGCCTTGGTAAAGGATTCCAACCCCTCCCTCCCCCAGCATATGTGCATCTTAGGGCTGTGAGACCTCTGCATTCATGGTAAGTGGTCTTCATAAATTGCTCGGAGGGAGTAATGGATTTTTGCAGTGGTCAATTTTCCTCTGCTAGTCCAGGAAAATTCTTGGTGGCAGTGTGCACAGCACATGGCTCACAGTGAGCTCTGAACCCACATTGGAGAGTAGCTGGGACTGAGCTATCTGTGCTGTACAGGACAAGCAACCTCCTTGTAGAGACTGGCCAAGGATTTAGCACAGCAAGCCTAAAATAATGGAACAGAGACTCTATGGAATATAAATATGGAACGTGAAAATAATTTATTTTCCTCTAAATTTCTACAAAATGCATAAGTGGCCCTAGCTGAATGCAAGACTCCCCAAGCTGCAGTTTGAATACTTAGTCCAACATCTGCTTTCCATGGACGGTTGACTATTTTCTTGTACTCTGTATTAAAATGGGACCAACCAAATAGATGACAATTCTGGGATTTTTGGGATCTCTCTGTCACTTAGCAGGTGTTGTGGTTATGCCCCACACGGCCACCCACTCACATCCTGCTGGTGGAATGGGGGAGAGAATCAGAAGAGTAAAAGTGAAAAAACACATAGGTTGAGATCAAAATGATTTAATAGACAAAGCAAATGCCACACATTCAAGAAAAATAAAGTAAGAAATCCATTCAGCTCTTCCAATAGGCAGGCAGGTGTTCAGCCATCCTTAGAAAAGCTGGGCTCTCATGTAGTGATGACTTGAGAAGACAGATACCATCACTCTGACTGTTCCCTCTTTTTCCTTCTTCTCAGAGCTCTATGTGCTGACAATGATGCCATATGGTCTGGGATATTGGCTGGATCAGTTGGAGTCAGGCTATGTCCTCTCCCACCTATTTGTGTTCCCCCAACCTCCTTCTGGTGGAGTAATTTGAGGAGCATAAAAGAGCTTGACACTGCAAAAACACTGCTCAGTAATAATTAAAGCATCAATTTAATATATCATATTAAAAAGCAATAATTAAAACTGTGGTATGAACACTGTTTTCAGCACAAAATCAAACCATACTCCCATAAAAGCTACCATGAAGAAAATTAACACAAACCCAGTCAAACCCAGCACAAGAGGTTCTCTCTTTCAGGGACCTTCAGTTAAGTAAATTGGCAGCTGCATTTGTGGACCTCTTTTCATGCACCATCAGCATAGGGGAACTCAGGTACGATTCAGAAAGTTCACTGAGCTGATTTGAGAGTCATTCTGAAAAAAAGAAAAATCTTTTCAGGTATCTCAAAAGAACCAAGCTGAAATCATTGGGCTGTGAAGTGCTGGCTGGTCCTTTCAGAAATACCAGTGCTCTTTGGGGGCCTTAAGGTGAAAGCTTCTTCCTGAACTAAGCATATTTTGGCTCTTAACAGCACAAGGTCTGCCTGCTGTGCTAAACACAGGTTGCTGATCCTAACTCAAAATAGAAAATGCTGATATTTTGGAAATGATATAATTTATTCACAAAACCTCGGTTAAAAATTGTGATGTTTCCATATCTAACTAGAATCTAATTATCCTAAAAAAAATTGGCTATATCAAGCCATCCAACTGTGAGTAACCTGTGACTCATTTTTTAACATAGAGAATACTTGTTTTCCTTGCAGAGGGAAAAATATTTTGTAATTGTCCACGATTATTACAAGTTAAAACATGCTACTAGAACACTTGAATTTGATTTTGTTTTAGATTTTATAAGGATTTTTATTTCTTTTTCTAACCTTTGTTTTTTTTAGAAGTCACATTCAAAATAATTTAAAAATATAAATAAAATGCAGAATTATGAATACAGTTTGTTAGAAAATGTGGAATCCTGCTCTGGTTTAGTTGCTCTCAGGAATATGATTTGAATGATAGGTTCCATATGATGAATTTAGATTGACAGTAAAGCACTGAAGTTATGTTTTATTGTGGTCAGCTCTTCTGTCCAAGTTCTGTTTAAGAGAGTAAGAAACCAGACTGTTCAGATTTTAGCAGAAGGCTCAAGTCTGTATTTTTATATCTCCATCCATGCAGACTCCCATTTTGATATTTGTCAAAATTGTCAGCTGTCTGTTTCCACAGGCCTGATATTTTCTATTGAAAAAGCCAGCAGGAGAACGTGGAGATGAGAGTCTTTCCTTCCCTAATGATTTCACTGCAAATTTAGTGCTGACAATAAACAAGATAAAGGTATAATGATGAAACTAAGCTTATTATTTAGTCACATGTGATAAATCAGTAATAGTAATTCAAATCTCCAAAGGTATAAACACTTGTAAGCCTGACTATCAAGAACCCTCTCTATGGATGGACCTCTCTGGCACAGTGGCTGTGCTCTTGTGCAAGCTGTACAAGTATTTATTGTGTGGTTGGTGTGATGTGTGGTTGATGATGCCTTTACTATGCAACTATAATGTAACCAATACTCTCAGTCAGGGTTTGAAGATTCAGGACACTGAATGAAATTTTTAAAAATCTGTATTGTTGGTGATACTATGAGCCAAATCTTCCTAATTAATTTTTTATTTAACCTCACAAAAAGTAGAGTACTTGAAGATTAAGTCAGACCACCATGTGATTTCTAAAATCCTCTGGAGAAAAATGGGAATAGAAAAGGCATAAAATATTGTATACATTTAAATAAATATATATATATTTATATGTTATTTTTAGTAATTGTTATCCATTTCTTTGTTACTTAAATTATTTTTTTTTTAATTTCCAATTTGAAAAAGTGGAATGAAAAGAGAAGAAAAGCAGTGGAGATGATGAAGAGCAATGGCTGGGAAAATCACTACATTTTTACCTCTTCATTGAAAATAGAAAAAAAAAAATTAAAGCATTTCCAATCTCGTAAAATGATAGTGTCTCAGGAAAAAATAAATGCACCCAGCAATCCACTAATGCTAGAAATTTCTAGATCTGTATCTGTATTTTTATTGGATTTTATTCAGATGTCAATTTTTTCCATCAGCTGAAATTGCTGTCCACTTCAGGGGATGGAAGGGAAAATGAGAACAGACCCCTGCCTTCCCAGAACATATAGACTGTGTCATAGCATATGCTTATTTTAAAAGATCAGTCAAAGAGAAAGATGAGAAAAGTGGAAAAATTTTCTCAATCACCTTTCAAAACTTATAATGTTATGATTTCATCAAAATTTAAAAAGCAAGCTACTCTTAGCAGTAGAGGTATATATTCACCCTTGCCTGTATATCTAAGCATTCCCCTCACATTTCACCATTGACTAAGGACAGCGTATTTTAAAAACATCTATCTGAAAAAAAAAAAGAAAGGAGTTGCTCTGCTGTCTTTCAAAACCCAAAAAAATTAAGATACTTTTTTTTTGGTCCCATTCCCAGTCTCTTCTTTGCATCACTCTTCAGCACCGTTTGTGTTCACCTAAAGGAAATAGCTATTAGGTAAAATAAATATTTTAGAATTGCATTATCATAACGCTTTCATAAAACTACCAGAGGAATTGAGTTCTGGAGTAACTTCCAGAGGTGGAATAAAAGCTCTCTGAATTAACTATTTTTTGGAAGATGCCTGATTTCATATTCCTGATTTGTCCTTCAGCATAGCTGCATACACGAAAAGCATTTAGCACAATGAATAGTGCCATTTTCTTTAGTTATGTGCTAAATTCAAATATTTCCTTTAGAACCTTCTGACAAGGAAATCATACTTCAAATATTTATTACCTCACAATTTTAAAGAACACTGTAGTTCTGAAATTCTAAAATGTTTGGACTGGTTAAACAATCAGCAGGCACTGGTGATACATGATGTGTGGACCTATGGAATTCTCACTTCTACCATGTGCCTGTGGCCTTTGTATCAATTAAACAAATCCTGTCTCTTTACCTGAATTAAGATTATATCTTTTGGTGGCCATAATTTTGTTATATATTCATACAATACCTCCATCAATACAGATCTCCTACGTGTTATTGGACTGCAAATAAATGGCAATATTCCCTATTACACATTTTTCAGGGGAAAAAAATAAAAGAAAAGCTATGTTTGAAAAATATAATGTTTACATTTCTCTCTCAGAATAATAATCTTAAAATAAAAACAACTCCAGGCTCAGTGACAGAGGGATTCTGTCTACAAAGTTTTGCTTGTGATTCCAAGCTGCAGATAACAGGACATAAATAACGTGGGCATGCACTGCCCAGAGATTTAGACGTTTTTAACAACTTGGTTTTCTGAAAATTAACAAAACTCTCAAAACAAATAAAAAACTTGTGGGAAAATATTTCTGTGCAGAGAATTCTTCCTTAAAAAATTCACTGGTGATGTTTTCACCAGGAACAAAACTCACATGGAATTTTCAAACAGGTCTTGCCATGGATAGGGAAACAAGACAAGTCTCAGAGAGCTGATGTTGTGTTCCTGCTTGGAGTTTGTAATGACCAAAATGGTTTCTGTGGGCAAGGACTCCTTATTCATAGAGCCAAGTAATTACTCATTGTGTGAATGAAATCTTAATGGCCTCATCAAGAATTAGCCTTAACTCATTATTATATAAAAATAAAGATTATTATATAAAAATAAAGAATATATTAATTATTATATAAAATAAAGAATACTTTTATGATGCAAAAGTCTCAATAGGAATAGCAAAGTTTATATTATTATGCACACACTTCTCAGATTCTACCACTTTTCCTGGAGTTATGATCACCCTTCCATTCCCTGCTTGGTTTTAGGCTCTGTAACCAGGATCTATTTGTTGTTATTTTTACATATTTGCTAAAACTGTTGTACACTTTGCTTTTTCTTTATTGGTCTGTAATTCCATGTTACAACTGAATTTATTATTTGTGGTGGCTTTTCTGTAAACTAGATAGTGTTTTTAATTTTTCCCTTTTTTACTCCTTTTTCCTTTTTTCACTCCAACATGGTCCACTTCCAGGTCTGCATTTCTTTAACTGAGAGTTGGTGTGGATTGTTTATAGAAGTGGGATTTCTAGTGCCAAACTCTATGCAATTACCCCTGTACATACTATCCCCTACTCAAAGTTTCTGCTATCATCGTGGGTTTCCAGTCCTCTATACTAGATTATTAGAGTCAGAAATAATTTCTTCTACACAGAAAAGTTACTTGGTACTCACATTATGAAAATATGATTCCACCATACAATAATGAAAACAAACCAGACCATATTAGGCATAGACACTTGCTCAGAAGAAAAAAAGTGCCTTTACTGTCATAACTTAATACAACATTATCCTGATAATCCTCAAACTTTGCAAATTCAGTGTAGAACCTGTGGCTCATATTAACAAAAGCAGTGCCAGATTTCTGGGACACGGGTTTCCAGGTGTTTCAGGATTTAACCTGTGCATCTCGTTGTTCTTGATCAGTTTTGCCTTTTTCATACCCCATGAAACAAGAATGCATTTTTGTTCCATTATCTCCCCTACTGAAACACTTTGTAGGTTACATTACTTTCTAAAGGTTAAAGACAAAATCACTTGAATTAAAATTGAGTGTGATATACTCTGGTTGAGCATCTTCCCAGTTAAAATACATTCCTGCACAAAGTGAATTGAGAATTTCTGTGCCATCATATATCCTGATTGTGAAACTTAACAATTAGCTATTCATTTATGAGCTATGCTTTTTTGTCTTTATTTTAACATTGCCTTAAATTTGACATGAAAGGTTTTAATGAAGGTGTGAAATACTTGGCAGTTAAATCTAGCATATGCTGTAACACCTGTTAATTTCAACTGTTCATTTTAAGCTGTTACTTTATTCTTGGCATTTAGTCTAATTCATGCTGCGATTCTTAGCTTGAAAGAAAAAAAAAATCCAAGCTGCTTATATATTCCATTCTGGAGCAACTTTTACTTAGTATTTTGTATTTCTGCCATCTTTTTTAACATTGTGCATTTGTATGGAAAGGATGTTAAAATCAGGATTGCAACCTCACGCCACAAAAGAGTAAACTACAAGATGAAACAACATGGAAGTTAATGATTGAAGGGCCATCTTGAATTTTCCTAGGAAAGTTTGGATCAGCTCAAATCATTGGAGGCTCGTGGCAATGTCTTCCTTTTAAATTTGATTTAAACATAGGTCTGATTTGAATGCTTAGTTATGGCTAACACAGAATATGACTTTTTGCATTAAAATTATAAGTTTAGCAATAAGTATGTGATTTAAATAAAGTACATAAAGCTTTGTCTTTATTTTAAGATGATGATGAGCTTTGTGCTCCTTGCAGTATTAATTCTGGTGGTAGTTAGAGGTAGCTGGATTAGCTGTGTCATGAAATCTGGGACTGTTCCAGTCAAAATCAGTGAACATTCAAATAAGGTAGTGATCCAATATTCAGTGCTGATTTATAAGGGTTCTTCAACTGCATTTTATGGAGTAGCCTAAATATGTATCTCTCTTCTGTGTATATATCAAGTACTTCATTATTCTGTGGGTATGATGCCAGAAGATGAACCAGTGTTAAAATAGGCTTCATAATTACATGTGAATAAGGCTGTAAGGTGACATTATATCATACAGAGTTAGAAGACCTTAAATACATCGACAGCATCATAATAGAGCCCTCCTCAAGGTCATTATCACTTTTTAAATTCCACAGCTGTAACATCTAGGACATTAATAATTTGAAAATCCAGGTGTTTCTTCTCATTTTTCAGTCTACAAGGACTTGAGACATTTCCAACTCCTTGATTAGGGGACTCAGTGCATATTAGCTGTTGAGAGTAGAGCTCAGAATGGTAACACAGAGCTACAGTATAAAGTCTTAGTCATTGAAGTGATCGAAGAAGAAGTCATGACAATCCCTTTACTCCAAGAAAACCAACTCCTTTCACTTTATGATCTGTTGAAGACTGGGGCATGCTACATAGCCAAGGAAAGTAAACCAGCAAATATATCTTTTTAAAGGACAGGAGGCCCTGCTTCCTCAAGGAAAAAAAATGCATTTCCTTGATAGATGTACTCTTTCCTCTTTCTCTCAGTAAGTGCCAAATTGCACATCAGGAACATTTTCTCCTTTTGATTCAGTTGGTTATTTTTTCTTTTGTAGATGGTTAATTCATGCATGAATATGCACATATGTTTGTGTCTTAAATTTTCAGCTCTAGAAATATTTACTGCAGAAGAAGTACTTGGCACAAGTGAAGAGACAAAGATTTGATGGATGGACCACCAAGTGGATGAGGAATTGGCTGGATGGTGGCACTTGAATGATTGCAGTCAATGGGTTGATGTCCAAGTTCAGATCAGTGCTAAGTGGTGCTCCCCAGGGATCGGGATTGGGACTGGCGCTGTTTAACATCTTGTCTGTGACGTGGACAGTGGGATCAAGTGCACCCCCCGAAAGGCTGACAATGACATCAAGCTGTGTGATGTGGTCAACACACTGGAGGGAAGGGATGCCATCCAGGGGGACCTGGACAGGCTTGAGAGGTGGGACCAGATAAACCTCATGAAGTTCAACAAGGACAAGTGCAAGGTCCTTCACTTGTGTTGGAGCAATCCCAAGCACAAAAACAGGCGGGGCCGTGAATGGATTGAGAGCAGCCCTGAAGAGAAGGACTTGGGAATGCAGACTGACGATTCAGTGTGACCTGGCAATGTCACTCACTGTCCAGAAAGCCAGATATGTCCTGGGCTGCATCAAAAACCATGTGGGCAGCAGGCTGAGGGAGATGACTGTGTTCCCCTCTACTCCACTGTCATGAGACTCCACCTGGAGTACTGCATCCAGGTCTGGGGTCTCCAACATAAGAAGGACGTGAACCTCTTGGGGCAAGTTTAGAGGAGGCCACAAGGATCATCTGAGGTCTGGAGCATTCAATGTTCCTATGATTTTACTCTGGATATAACTAGTTCTTGTATTTTTCAAAGAACTCTTTTGGAAATCAGGGGCTGCAAAAGGTTCAGTTCCATTCTGGAAACAAAAGAAGTATTTAAATATTGAATACTAACTTTGTTTGAAACTGTGGTTTACCATGAAAGATAAGCTTTTTGAAAAGTGTCTCCCTGAGTGTCGATTTACCCTGAAAACAAAAAAGAAACACCAGAATGTGAAGTCCACCATGCAAATTAAATTCCTCAAATGTCCCAAGCTACCATAATGACTCTCCTTTTAAAATAACCACAATCCCCGTCTGATGATAGGTCTCACAAATCATAGTTCTCAGATTTCATTACTAATGAAATTTGTCGTCTAGGTTTGGCAGCTGTGATTGCCACGCAAATGTGAGCCACTAATTAGATTGATTGTCTATTTGATGCCTGTTGATTAGCTTATGAAAACCCTCTGTATTCCTGACTTCATGATAAAATGTTCCTGACTTCATGATTGCTGATTGATGCTCAGAAAATCTGATTACTGTCTTCAATAGCCAAGTAATGGCTCTGTCAGCTTTCCAAGGATATAGGTATTCACCTGACAAGAGTGATAGGCTAGAGTCTTACATTAGTATTTGCTATTGTATGTTTAAAATTCTTTTAATTAGAATATTTATGATACTTTGAGCTATGGGTGGTAAATGTTTAGATAAGGGTCCAAGGTCTGCAGGGAAACTATCAGATGTCTGCTTTCTGACTTTTGTCCTGGAACAAGTCCAAGAGATTCAGAGACTACCAGAAGTGAATTTTCTGATTTGCAATTACAGTAACAAATACACCTAGTGACATTCCATTCAGCAATCAGGTTATTTATGGCAGAGGACG
>VXBQ01008074.1:2921-144475 GCA_013400175.1 Phainopepla nitens | reverse complement strand
GTGTCTGTGTGTGTGTCTGTGCGCGTCCCTGCGGCATCTCGGTGCCGTGCCTGGAAAGGTAGAACCCCTCGCCTGGGTTGCGAATGCGGGTTCAGTGTTTTATAATTGCGTCGTCTCTCCTGGTGCGTAATCAATCCCGTGCCATCCGCGCACCGGGAGCGCCGCTCTTGCGCTCTTCGGGTTATTATGTTCTCTGCCCTTTGGGTTCCTCCGGCCGGGCAGCGCATCCCGCAGGGGCTCCCGTAGCAGTTTGGCATCAAGAGGCACCTATTAGAAATAGATCCATTTAGATGTGTGCTGACACTAAGTAACTGAGAAAGCCGTGTACAGGGGCTTAGCACCTACCATCTGTTTCGTTAAAATACCCAGGAAAGCGTATTTTGCGTTGGAAAGGAAAATGAGGGCGCATGTCTGTTTCTCAGCTTTTCGAAGCTTCTGATTTAAATGTGGAAAGCAGTATTTTTTGTTTTTTGCTGTTGTTGCAAGTAAAGCTCGATTTCTGAAAAGAAATCAAAGATGTGGCAGCGGAGGGATGTGGTCGGTTATCACATACATGATGGTGTTCCCCAGTATCAGCCTAGTCCACGTTCAACGTCACAGAATTTTCTGGGAAGACAGAGGTTTCAGCATTTTAAAGTTGTGTGAATCAGAAGGCAGTGGTAAATTCCCGAAATGGGATTAATGGAGCCCTCAGCATTTAGAGCACGAATATTATGCCTGGTGTTACAATTTAATGAAGCCTTTTGACAGAGTGCCTGTCTGAAAAGTCTTTTGGCAGAGGCTTGCAGTAATCCAGTTTGGAGCTAGTGGTACATGCAAATATCGAAATATATTTAGTGGAAGAAAGGACATAATTTAGTTCTGGAATTGTAATGAATCTAATAATGACTTCCATTTAAATGTGATCTAGTGTGCTTTTAAAATTGTTTTAAAGACCAGATCTGTGTAATGTTAATTAAATGCTCGACCAACACCCAGAAATTCCAGGAAAATTCTCTCCTGACCAAGGCATCTGCATGTCACAAGCACATTGAAGAGTTCTATGTTGCATGTCGTGTGCTGCTTTTGCTTACAGTCTTTTGAGATGACATCAAGACTTTTTTCTTTTCTCTTTCCTATTGCAGGAAATACATTAGTTTACTATGTATTTCTTTCTTTTGTAGCTTTTTTCTTGCTATTGGTGGATTTAGCCTATTTCCTCTTACAGTATATCATTACTGGCTGTAGGAGGGTGCTGAATATGCTTGGATATAAAGTTCAGGCCCCTCACTGATATCCAGCATGTTTATTTTATGCTAAAGCTTTACTGTGAAAATGTTTTAGTCAACATGTGTTAACCTGTGTGTGTTGATACCACATCTAAATTTTTGGATGGATTTTTTTTTTTTTATATTCCATCTCTGCCTATTTTTCTTTTTTATTTTTCATCCTATTAGTGTATGGATTATTTTGTATAACACCACGTGTGTATGCTTATTTTTCGAGAATCTTAAGAGAGTGTGTATATGTATCTAAACAAAGCTAACCAGTCTGTTAAGACCTCCCAGGAAAGCAGGAGGCGGGAGCTATCCCAGGGAGAGAACCCCCTCCAGTGTGTATAATAGAAAAGAGGAGGCAGGGATTTTTCTGCCAGCTGTCCATTCCTAAAACATCCTCGGTGAACCTGCTTTTCCATCAGCTGCAGGCTGGTAGGAGCCTGGATTTGAAAAGAGGCAGGATTCCTCCTGGAGTCCTCTCCCCGCCCCTGGCCTTCCTCATCTGCCTAATTTTGAATAGAATTTGGAAACAGAAGCTGCTCAGCCTCCAGGCTTTCATGAGGGATTTTGTGTATTCTTTGATTTTTGAAACCTGGAGCAGGTTTTCACTGGCAATTGTTATATATGTGATACATCGAATGTTGGGAATTCACCTTACTGAATATTGAGGAGCTGACAGAAGGCTTGCTTCTTGCTGGTGTCTTTTGAACTGTTCCTGTTCTTTTCTTTATTGCACCCTGCTTTTTCTTTGGGGGATGATTAATGAACTTCCTCAGCCAGGCTTGAGCCTCTGGAATGGGTGTGTGTTTGTAGGCTCCTGTATTCTCTTTGCACCAGTGAGGGCTTAGGAAGAACCAGTGCCCTGGCCCTGTGGCCTGGGGAGCAGTACCTCGTACCAGGCCCTGAAGCTGTACGGTCACAGTACTTTTACTTTCAAGATACAAATTAAAGTTCTCTTAGAAAGAAGTACTGATTATGTAGAAACTGATGGTACTTTTCCAAAGCAGTTTCTTGTGAAAGGGTTTTCCAGTTCATGCTCAATGCTTGAAATTCCAAGTAACAATACATAGAAATTGAAGAAAAATGTTCTTTAGATACAAAAGAGATGAGTTTCGCTGATAGTGGGGCAGAAGAATGCCCTTGGAGTTGAATCCCAGTCCTTAAATAAAACCAGAGACTGATTTTGAGATCTTTCCAGTTTTATCTGTGTGATCTATTAATATTTTGTTATCTTAAAAAAATATAAGGTTTTGATTAAAAAGAAGTGAAAAGATAAAAGGATAAAAATGCTGCCCAGTTGTTGATTTTCATGTCACCATTGGTATCACCTGAATCCCTGACAAGAGGAGGATCAGGAAGGATTCCTGCTAATTGTTTTCCTGCCTTTGTATTTCAGACAGTTTAGATTTAAATGCCTGTGTCAGGAGGTTTGTTAGAGCAATAGGGGTTCTTCGGGTAAAGCTCTGAGTTGTAAAGCTGTTTTGTTCCAGTGATACATAAAAAATGTATAGGTGTAGGTTGGTGCATAGGTTTGGATAATTTACAGGAACAAATATTGGCTGTTAGTTTCTGTTTTAGTAAACAACAGAATCCTGTGTGGGCAAATAAAGGAATCCCTGAAGAATGGTGTCTTTGGGTAGTGAACATTCGGGCTTTGTCCAGGGTTGTGGTGAACGATGTGATCAGTCACGCCTGTCAGTGGAGCTCGGCGAAGTCAGGAACCAACACAGTCGTGTCACACTTTGCTCTAGAGATGGACATGAAGGCATGTTTTTACAGAGCAGTGCAGACCTTTTTACTTTTCCAGAACCAAAGTATGAAGGAAAGAAGATTTTACATAAATATGCAAAATAAACATAAAGCTCACTGCGGTTGTCTTAGTATGGATCGTTGTCTGACATCTAAATACCACAGAAGCGTGGGTTGCTTCAAAATACCCATGGTGAAAGTGGAGATACAGTGTAGAACTTATTTTAACGAATGGCTGCTTCAGCAATCTTTGTTACTCTCAATTTATATGAAAAGAGCTAATGGTGGCATCCAGTAAAGTGCCAGGTGTGATAAAAAATAGCTTCTGAATGAGCTAAAACATTTGGGGTAAACATGTGGTTTGACTTCTCCAAGCTCTCTTCTTGCAGAACCGCATTTACACGTTTTTATAAACTTGAAGCAGTAATGAAATGATACATGCAGGAGCAGAAAGCCCGCACAAGAGCTGGCAGTCGGCATCTTGCCCAGGATCCAGGGGCACCAGGATACTGTAGGGTGCCAGAGGCTGTTTCACTGGGGTTGTGTCATTGCTGCAAGCTGGATAAGGAGCTCTTGCTTTTCAGCACAGAGGCTGTGCCACCTCTCTCCCAGGCAGAACAGTTTTGGGGGTGAGCAGGCTTGATAAAATGAGGGTTTCCCTGCATGTGTTGTTAGTGCCAGACCCCTGGCTTACCAAAGGCAGCCACCCACTTTGGGCATTGCACTGGGCCCCTGAAGGGGAACAGCCACGAGGATCTCGGAAGGCAGCACTGAAGGGTATTTTGAACACCGAGTCAGGCTCACTTCCAGCTGTTGGCTGTTGAGGGCTGGCATGAATGTGGTGCTCCTTGGCCTTCTGTCTCCCTCCTGAGACCCTGAACTGTGGGTAGTGTCAGTGGCCCTTCTTTTGCCTCGTCCTCCAGCCCTACAAGAGAAAGCACACAGGGAAATTACTGCTGGTCTTAGCAGAAGTAAGTACTATGCAGATTTTGCTCTTGGAAATCTGCCAGATGTTCAGCAGGAGGGGATAATGCATGGAGTATTCTGGCTTTGAATCAAAAAGATCACAGAAAAGTTGACTGCATGGTGGCTTTCATGGGACTTGGAGGGCTCAGGGTGAAACACGATGGAGAAGAATAGTTTATGTTGTCTTGGCAGTTTTAACGACTTCCATTTCCCTCTTACATCCTTGTGTGCCCAGGTTTGGAAGGCAAGAATGGAGAAACAGGATGAATAAATGCAAATTCAGCTTGTGTGCATGAAGACATTGTTATCTGTCAGTCCCTGGTAGATTACTGAGGAAAAATATGCATGATTTTTAGAGGAAAATGAATATATTACCATTTTTCTTCTAATTTTGTTGACCCTTTTTAAAGATGATGGGTGGGAGTAGCGTTTTTTGATGTTTAAGTTTTGAAAGAGGTGTTGCTATGAATAGTGCTAAAGAAAAAATACCTTTCGGTTGAAGACTTAATTATGTTAGAAATTCACATCTAATTCAAGGGTATTCAGAAACATCTGTATTCAAAAATAGTAAGGCTTGATGTATCGAACCTTACTTTTTTGTGCAAGAGTTTTAATATAGATACCTATATAGGTCTTTTAATACTGGATGTCAAGGTAGGAAGAAAATAGTACTAGACAGCAGAGAGTAGCCTCAGTGAGTTGATGCTTTTATCTCTTCTTGCTCCGCTGATCTGTGGAATAGAGAAAGCTTAGACCTTATTTATGCCAGGCTTTCTGTCATCAGTATGGTTCCCAGTATGTAAGCGTGAACTGGAAGGCTTCCAGTCATGGCTTATGCAGATGCATCCCATGCACTGGGGTTATGTGGGCTCTCTGTGAGTATCAGCAGATGCTGGGCATCCTGTTGTAGGCAGCTCTGGTGGGGGAGGAGAAAATTAGCAATGAAAAGATCTCAGCATAACAAAATAATCTATTTGGTTTAAAAAAAGGGGGCATATTTCAAATGCCTGCACAAAAGAAATGGAAGGAAATTGCCAACAGGGATAAGTGACCTTAGTTGTCTGTATTTGTATGGAGAAATGTTAAAGATGGTAAGTATGCAGTGAACGAATGAACTCTGATTTGGTGTTGTCTGAAAACTGCATTTATTCCTAAGGAAAACTTTGAACTTTGAAAGAAGAACTTTGAGGAATTGTGGGCTCCTGGTATTAATAATGACTTAAAGTAAAAGACATTTGTACTTTAACAGAGATTTTCTTGGCTAATGCAGTAAAAATGTTGCTTTAGAAAGGAAAATGGAATTTTAGTTGTCATTGTTAACAGCAATTGAAGAGTGAAAAATGAGACATCTGCCATAATGTTGCAGAGAGTTAGTATCATGTCCCTATGGGGCATTGGTGGAGAAAGAACAAAGATGCTTTTGGGAGGGAGTGGAATAGGTAATGGATAATGGAGTCCAGCTTTGGGGCTGGCTGGAGGTGATAATTTACCCCACAGTGCCCAGTGAGAGATGATGGGTGGCACTGGGGGAGCACAAGCGGAGCTTTGCAAGTGAAGACAGTAGGGGAAGAGAGAAAGAGAGAGAGAGAGCCTTGAACAGGATGATTGAGAGCAGGATGGGATCACAGTGACAGGCAGTGCAAATGACCCACATGGCAGCAGAGCTGTGGATGAGTCTTACCCAAGCCTGAGTGTGTTTGCCAAGTGTGCAGTAGGAATGTTGCAGGTAACGAGAGGATTAAAGGTGTGTAACATCCTGCATCCGTGTTGTCAATGAACATATCATCATGAAAGTAGAGAAGCTTTTTCACAATATCTCTTAAAAGGAAACTGAGGAGTGTTTACTCTTTGTTTCTGAATTAGTTTATCACATTACAGCATCAGATCCAGTAAGGAGACAGTATTGTTCTATTCCTGATAAAACCTTAAAACAGCTTGCATGACACATGCAACTGTGATTGCAGTACTGTATTTTGTTACTGTGCACTTTTAAGAAGAACAAAAGGAGATGAGTCACTTTGTATAGTGCAAATACAAGACTGCCAAGACACAGCTGAGGTAGAGGAGAATTAGGAACTTCTTTTTCATTTACTTGAGAGAGTTTAACAGCTGGTGACAGTTCTTAACAGATCTAGTAGTGCTGAGTTATCAGTTTAGAAAAGCTGTAACCTGCTTGAAGCTCTGGATCCATCAAAAATTATGGGAGAAACTGCTGATGACTTGAATGGAGTCACAGTTCTGCCAGGAGCACGCATACTTGTTGAATTAGCAGGCAATTGAGTAGCTCCAGGAAAAATTAGAATATGATGAGAGTAACAGAAATGAAAAAAAAAAAAAAAATCAAGACACGTGAACTCTATGAATTCATACTTTTTTGGGAAGAGTTGATACCTGCACAGGCTGGAGGAGGATGAGTGCAGTATCTGTATTTAAGGATCTACAGAAGAGACTGGCAGCTATGAATGGAGTCCAGCAGCACTTGGAGATGCAGAACTACCACTGTATTTGTCTTAGGGTAATAAAAATTGATGTGATCCCTAGGAAAACTTAGTTGTTTGCTAAAGACAGCAAGCAGTGGAACATAGAAAAATCGTATGTTGATCATAGCCTTGTGCAGAATAGAATTGAGACAAAGAGTGACCATGTAATTTTATCTTAGGAAGTAGCACTAAGGTAACATGGATTTAATTGTTAACTTGCAGTTTAAACTATTTTTATTACAAAATTTAACAGGATATTAATACAGAAGACTTCTTAGGCACTTTGTGCAAGAGGTAAAAAGTGCTTATGACTGTTCAAAATGAGGAGTAACTTCAATGAAGTGTTGAATGGAGAAAAAAAAAGGCATGAAAACAGGTTGGCACAGGAAAGGAAAGTCCTGATTGCCATTGGTCTAGATATCTCTCTAAGAATTTTCCTTGTATTCTCTTAAAATTTTTACAGTTTTCTCTTTCCTTTCCTAAGGAGAAAAATGAGGCATTTAATTACTAAGTCATCAGCTGTAGTGTGATACAGAAATCGTGAGTCATATCCAAAAAGCCGCAAGCTCTAAAACGTCTTCCCATTGCTTATTACCTTCTAATTACAGTTTAAAGGAAGGATGTGTTGATCCTCAAAGCCTAAGTATTTTTCTTAAGAATTTGTGTCTCTGTGTTTCCTGCTCTGAGGGGGTCTCTGATTACCTCTCCTAATCCAGTCTGCTTCCTTCCACTTCCTCATGTTCTCACTCTTTTTGACCTTCTTCCCTGCACCCTGATGTGTCTTACTCCTGAAATATCCTTTGCCTATATTTGTTTTTATCTTTTTCACTTTTTTTTCCTGTTTCTTTTTATCATACAAGTTTTCACTCTCTGTCCTCAGCCTGGCTCACTTTTCCTATATCAATATTTTCCTTTCCATTTAATTACAAATCCCATTCTTTGCATATTTATTTCTTCTCCTTCTGCGGCATGATTGCCTTGGCTTTCTTCTTTCAGTCCCTTTCCTTTTATTTGTGTTCATCTTGACTCTTGTATTGATGAACTTGTCATTTTTGGTAACTAATCTGACCAGTTTCAGAATAGTTACAAAATCTCCAGTTTTTGGTAATTCCAAAGTTACCAAAATTCCAGTTTCTGCAGTTTGATGTTTAAACATGAGTCTGAACTACTTTTTTTTTTTTTTTCCTTGAAGAATTCTCATTTTCTTAAGGGCAAAGAAAAGCTCTCTATTGTAGCTATGGTGCCTCTTGAAGATGTAGAAACTAGAAAGCAAATACAAATTCAATTTATTGGTAATTTGGGGGGGTGTGATTAAAGACTGTTCAACTCAAGAAACTTGAATTAGTGACTCTCATGTTCTTCCTTGCTCCCTTTCCCTAGGTTAGCCCTTATGTTCCTTTTTCTTCATGCTCCTCTTCCATTGTCCTCCAGTACATAGGGGCAGTGTCTGTCATTCCTGAGGACAACTTGAGTTCTGTTGTTGTAGTAACAGCAGCTTGATTTCACTCCAAACCTGCAGAAGTGGGCTGTGACATTTAATTATAATTTTAATCTTCAACACAAAATGAGTTTCAGGGTTGTTGCCAATATGTGCATCAGCCACAATGTTGCCAGAAAATCAGTACTTATAATTTCTATTCTGGAAGAAGCTGTGTTGAAGGAGCTGCCTGTTGATGTGAGCAGAGGAGTCTGAGACACTAGAGGAAGGCTGGGGATATGCTCTGAGCTGCAAGGCTCTTAGGCCAGCTGATTACAGCTGAAATGGGGGCTCTGTGATTGTCATGTCACATCACTAAAGTCAACCCTGTAGCTTGATTTTTCTTCAGATAGAGGGGTGCAGATGGGTTGGCACATGCCCTACAAATTGTCCTACAAATACCCTGGGTCAGTCCATACTAACAGACTGAGTTATCTATGTAGCTTTTAAAACTCAGTCTTAAATGTGTGCTTCTTACCAGTGGTAGGAGTACAGGGAGCTCCTGCCTTAAGGAATGAGAGTCTTCCCTAATGCTTGAGGAAAGTTTGTAATGACTCCTCCTGCTGAGCGTTTGACAGAAGAATACTTCTCAAATAGAAATTTTGAAAAACAAAAAATGAATGTGAAGGTTTGAGGTTTCTTTTAATTTTTTCTTTCTGTCAAATGTGTCTTTCTGAAGACTGTTTTTAGAAATACAGGAAAACACCGATGTAAGTTACTTTGTTTCTTTCAAAAACTGTTCACTTCTCCCATTTCAACAAGCTGAGAGTGAAAAATGATCTAATTTTCCAAACTGTAGTTTGTTTATAAGCTGAAGTTGACAGTTCAAGTTATGCTGTTTACTAGTAATGAATGCATTAGTTTCTATTTGAAAACTATCGTGGAAAATTATTATTGAATTTTTTTGGCAGTAAGAGTGTAAAAATGCTGCACAGGTGACTATCTAGTTGAATGGTTCTGAAGTTTGGAAAAGTCTGCATTTTTGTTAAGAATCAGCAGCTGAAATAGTTTTTTTAAGAACTCACCTGTTTACCAGAGAAGCACTTCATGCTGCTTGCAGGCAGAGACTGTTTTATGACTTATGGGGATTTTTTTTTTCTCCAGTGCTAATGAAGGGAGTGTGACCCTTAGGCTACATTTATGAGTTACTGCTTTTTCAATCATGTCATCTGAAGAGAGAAGAAATTTCTACTCCCAGCCAGTATAGATAAAGCCAGTATAGATAAATAAATTGGCTTGAAGGGGGCCGTATAAAAATAAATTCATTTCACTCTTGATAGATGCATGTGAGTGCATCAACAGTATTGTTAATGATCTCTTCAGAAATGTAGTAAATTCCCAGTGGGGGGAGTCCACAAGTGACTGCAAACAGCTCTGGGAAATTTGCTGAGTGTATAGCTGGGTCAGGGTACAGAGGCATATGGAATGGGTAATAATTACCATAATGCAGTGTATATTAAAATGTTCTAGGTCAGTTGCTTGCACCAGCTAGGATACTGTCTGGGTGCATGAAGGACTTGTTATTCGCCCTTCCCGCCCCAGCATGTGCACTCATGACAATATTACTTGGTTTTAAAATGCTGGCATAAATAGAAATAAATATTGAGTTTAATAATAAAAAAAGCACTCCTGAGTTTGAGTGCTTTTCCTTGAGGAACAGCTTTCATGGAAGTTTATCAAAGATAAGCTTCTTGCTGTTACTTTCAGAAATTCAAATTTTATTTTTCTTGTTTTGGTCTGGGCTAATTTATTTGTTTCCTGTGCTTCAGGACTTGTTTGGGACTTCTGCTAAAAGGATGTACAAAGGATCTCAGCACTGCTCTGAGTTGCAGCAATGAATACTTGGTGCTATGGCTCCTGTTCCCTTTGGCCATAGGAGATGCAAGTCCAGATATTTTAAACTATCAGTGATTGCAAACATTGGTGGCCTGCTGTATGCACTGCACTGCTATAGGTTTAAAATTAGTACTTTTTAATGAAGTACTAATTTTTTTTTTTAAGTAGTGTCTTTTTAAAGACAACGTGTGCTTTTTTCTTCCCCTGTCTTGACTACATTTCTCTGACTTAATCTTGATCATGGTGTATCATAAAGATACATTGTTTTGGTCACCTGTCAATTGATTTCACAAAAGGAACCCCTAATATTAATAAATCTGCTAATAATCCTAGCAGTTAAAAAACATTCTCGGTAGATTTTTCCTGTTTATAGTTTGTAACTATCACGTGAATGTTACCATTTTAAACACCAAAAAATCTATTATGTGGATCTGAAAGTGAATGAACCAGAGGTACCAGTCCTTTTGAAAAGATAATATGCAATGCAAAAACCTTTTAAAGTCACTCTTCTGCTCTTGGTTTTGAAGTCAGACACCAGCGCTAAGCATTAGCTTGCTTTGGCAACAGTTCAAAAGAAAAGTAAACAACTTTCACTCTGTTTGGTGGGTGTTCTCTATTCATTCAGGATGTGTTTAACCTTTAGTTTCAAAGGGAAGGTGACCAGTTTAGTATGAAAAGTTAGGTTTTTTCTGTGCAGGTGACTCTTGCCAGAGCTGAGTGGTTCACATGCTGTTCACATTTGTCGTATGAAGTCAGTGTGATCACTCCTCTGTGCAAACATTGTGCCAGCCAGTTGGTTGAGCTTCCTTGGGCTTGTCAGCCAGTCTGATCAAAGAGTCCTTCCCGTTATGGGTACAAATCACAGGCTTTTCCAAACCATTGCAGTAAATCCTCCCTAATCATCACCTGAACGTGTGTCAAGCAAATGCATCCTGTTCTCGTTTTTGAGTACGTGAGGTCTCAGAATTCTGTCATGTGTTTTGTAGGCTCTGTGCTGTTGGGTCGCTGCAAATTCTAAACCAGCAGTGTGAATGCAATGAAGCTGAAAAGCTAAGACAAAAAATGTAAAATTTGATATCCATCTGTTTTGAAATTAAAGTTTTGGGTAGATCCCCTTTCAAATGAATAGATTTCTGTGGAACAGTTAACTTTCTTGAATAATTTTTTTCCAGCAGGAAATCATCTTGTCGGGATTCCTTCGCCTTACTTTGATAAGGATTATTAATACAAAATTATAAACTTGATGCTTTAGTGACATGATACTTTCCTAAGGTGCTGTGAAATTTCAGTCTTCTTTTTGCTAAGCTGTCAAGCCACTTTGGTATAAAACTGTTTTGTGTTTCAGAAAATTGAGGTTTCAAATAAATGAAACAGTTCAGAAACTTAATTTTTCTTTATTATACAAATTCCATAGTGATGTTTCTGAACTTGAAGGAAATGCAAAACTTTACAAGTGGGACTTACCAAAATAGTACAGTAATGTTTTAACTTTAATTTGCTTGAACTTCTTATTTCTGTTGAACTCTTTGAAATCCCAGAGGTATCAGATGAAACAGTGGCTTTTCCCTAGTTTATGAATTAATGCTGCTTATTCTCTTGAAATAACTATTTGCTACAGCTTCATTTAAGCCAACATGTTTTCATGTTCCTTCCATGGCCAAACATCAATCATACAATTTAAATAATGAAGGCAGGCATTAAAGACACAGCTTTTTAAAAGCCAGTATTGTAAAGAATCCAAATAAAAAGGGTAGCGCCTTCTTGTTGTTAATACCATGATGCATATATAATAAAAACATTATTGAAATGTGTGATTCAAATAAGACAGGGAATACTTGGCAATTACTCAAAAAAGAGAAGTGACTCAACTTTTTAGTTTTGTTCTTCCATCGTCTCTTACTTTATCTGAAAACTTTTTTTTTCCTCTTACAGATAAATCGGACCGTTTACCCTGCACAGAAATGGAGGTAAGAGAAGTATTTTGTGTTCCCTGTTAGTGCTGATTTAGCTCAGCTCTTTTTCATTAACTTACAGTGCAGATAGAGTGTACTTACAATGTGGAGTTATCATTGCAAAGTCGTACTGTTTATTGTATTTATGACTTTCACTGGCAGCTGATAAGTGTGTCTAAGCATGGGATATTTAGTCTCATGTTCAAAAATACAGGAAAGAAAGGCTGTGTGGTTTTTCAAAACCAAGATTAAAGATTTGCGATGCAGCCAGTGTGATCTCATTTGATATTAATCTCTTCAAAACATAAGTGTATTTTAAAGAATATTTAATGTAGGTAATTTCTGTTGGATAAATTATTCTGTTATATTTAATTTAGAAAGGACTAATCGGTCATGGAATAAATACTTAGTGTCTATGGAATGGCTTGGTGATTTTTGACAACCTGAGAATTTGGATGGAAGCAGAGAATAAAATGGCCTCAGGGCTGTTTGTTCATTTAAAGGCATCCTCATTTCAGATACTTTTGATATGACCTTTAATTTATCACTTGGCAGTGTTTTGGAGTCCAGGAAATATTGTTGTATGTCTTGCTGGGGTAACAATAGAAACACAAATCTGCTTAAATCTGCTTGATTTATATCTTGACCATTATTTGAATCTGTATTTTTGATACTAAACTGTGGTCAGTGTTGTAATTGTTTTATATGTCAGATTGACAGATTTAATCCAAAACTGAATGCAAAACAAAGTAGAACATCTGGTTGAACAAGTTGTGGACTCACAGTCTAATTTTTATTATCATACAGAGTAAATAATATAGTCTACTCAAGTAAACTTTTCCAGCAATAAATGCAATTTCTGTGTCCTTTGCAGGGCAGCCTTTTCTCACTGCCTTTGAACTTTCTTTGAAATGTAAAACTGTTTTCACTTCAGCTTCCCTACCCCAGGCTGAGCCTGGAGATGGGACAAGTGGTGGAGCATCTTAATTGGCAGCTTGTCAGCTCTCTCATCAATAATATATGTGAAGGTGACAAAGTACTGTTACCAAGTGGTTAATTCATAGATAAACTGTGCATGATGGTGCCTGGTTATAAAGACAGAATGAAAGGCCAGCTAATTCAACTGCAGATGGTAAAATGCTAAGGCTATCCAGGTTTTTTCAAGTATTAATAGTAATAATAAAACCGGAAAAAAAAGTTATTTCTGCAGGATACAGCGTATCCTGTATAACAGATAGAAGTACAGAAATTGGAAGTAGGCACATTTTATTGCTTTGTGTGGTTTGGTTTAAACAAATGCCTCCTGCATTTGTTTGAAGATTTGCAAAATCTCAGTTTACAGATCTAGTGCCTTATTTACAAATTATAATCTAGTGTATCACATGCTTTGCATAGTAAATATGTTTACAGTTTTGCTTTGTGTTTTTTAAAGGGAAGGTAATCAAAGGCCCTAACACTAAAAGTATAGATAATAAACCTATGTTAAAATATTTTCAAGAAAACATAAAATATTTCATTTTGGGAAAGTAGAAGTATTTTTGCTTCAAATAAAAATGTGTCTAGTAAAAGTCAGTTTGATATGCTATATTTCATCTTCCACGGGAAAAGAGTTTTCTAATTTTGATCTTCTAAAAGTATATTTGTTGATAGTTGAAAAGCAGATTGGAGCTTCCCATGAGAATGAGGCTTCATTTTAGAATGTCTCTAATAAGCAGCTCTGTGACCATTAACATATTGACTCTTCTCTTTATCTTTGTCATTTTGAAGGAGGCTGTGAAGGAGTCAGTAGCTTTTTCCTCCTCCAAAATTCCTTTGGGGTTGCAGCGTTAGAAGACGAAGTTGATGATGTTTGTATTTTTCAGAACAAGGAATTCAGCAGAGACAGCTCATCTCACTTTTTTTGATTCCTGTGGAAGAGAGAAGCCTAAATGAACAGACTAGGATATGTGGGAAACTTCTGAAAATCTTAACAAGTTACAATCACAACTTTTTTCTTGCAAAACATCCTGTAAACTATCCAGAATTGGGACACCTTTTATTTCAAGCCAGCAATATGAGTGGTGTGTCAAGTTCAGAGTCCAGGTGCCACAGCCCTAATAGGAGGATGGGAGTCAGGAATAAGGTGCCCTTGTTTAATCTGCACCTGCCTATAACTCTGTTATGTACACAATGATAGCGCTCCTTAGTCATCTCAGCCAAGGTGGTGAAATTATATAAAATATGCCAGCCTCATTTGTAAATATTTAGTGCTCATTTAGAAAGTATTCTGTGAATGCAAAGTGATTCATATGTAGGAAGGTTTAATTGCCACGTATTTGAAAAGACCCACCTCAGTGAGCGCCGGCCTGTTGTGTGTGATTAACGCAGTTAACCAGGCCGTGCGCTAGCACAGAGACACACGCAACCTCTCACGTGTTTGAGAGTCAGAAGGGAATTCAACAGCCTGTCCCAAACAATGGTGAATAAATTACTCGACACCATTCAGTCAAATCACAGAAGGAATCAATTGTAGAAATGTTTTGGGGAGACTGTGCGCTGTCTATGCAAATTCTATTCATGAGCTCTCAGTATCACTATTAAAAATCTTAACATACATTGAAAATCACAGTACTTGTCTATGTAGCTAATTTTTTTAACCTTTTCATTGGAAACTTGAAGCATTGACTGTATTTTAGATAATTATTCTGGAGAATAAATATACAGGTTATAAAAATACAGTGTTCAGTGTCATACAAATGAGAATATACCTGTTAGTTCAGTGTATTGATGCAAATGAAATGAACTACCTCTCTTATGCAGATGAAAATGAGAACACGTATTTAATAGCACAGAATGTTAGGATTTCAAAAGAGGTGTCATAATTTTGCATTAAAAGCCATGCCACGCCTGTATTAAAGTGTGTTACCTGCTCATAATTCAAGCAGTGTAAAATGCGTATTTAGCATATGGTAATATCTAGGGTTCATATTTTTATCCTTGTTGTTTTTATCCTTGTTGAGTGTAAACAAAAGTAACATTCTGATTGAAGAGTAATTGCTGCAGCAAATAATCCCTGTCATGCACAGTAATAATCACTTTGTTCTCCTTCCTGAGCATTAACCTTATGGTGACAAGGGAGAAGAAATGTCACTGCACAGAGGACAGACAAAAATGTTTGAGAATAATTTATTTTATTAAAATATGAATGCGTGTGACTTGCAGCAAAATAAGTTTTCGCTATTACTGAAAAAACAAATTTATCTGTGTATGCTTGGTTACAAATTTAGTAATCCTATGAAAGCTTTTGATTCCTTGTGCTTTTAAGAGGAAAATTATCAAGAGCTCAGAATTGCCTTCTAGAAACCAAAGCGGAATCATGCATCTTTTCTTGCAAGCATTAATTTGTGCATGAGCATTATGTGGCAGTTCTGATAAGTGAAGCACTCATCCCTTGCTGATGGAATTATCTCGCAGAGAGGCTGCACTCCAGCCGTTGAGGAACCTGTTATTTTAGATACCTGAAAGCCCATTATGCTTGTTCATTGATATGGGGGTTCTGTGGCAGTCAGTCTGACTTCCTGATTTTCCTCAAATTCTCCATAGTCACAAAGAAGCAGCTTAACAGACAATTAAATAGCAAATGCACAAAAAAGAGTTTAGGTATTGATCTTTAGTGTTTCGTAATGAGCTGCTTTTTCAAGAGGAGCTTTGATTTTTTTTGTAATTTGTATAAGTTTCTAGCACATCAGGAGGATATTGATCTTGGAGAAAAATGGATTTCTTATGTTTACTTGCTATAAGCTTGACACATTGTCCTTCACATTCAGCAGTTTCATTGGGAATACACAGCAAATATTGGGCTGGAGAACTAATAATGTATTTGACTAAGCTGATTTAGTGATAGTCAATCCTGCCATCTGTCCAGAGTTCTCTAAGAGAATTCGGCTGTTACTTGTAAAGGCTTTGTAATTTTGCAATGTACATGATGTGCCTTTATTAATCTACACGCCCTGAAGTCACACAGGATTTATGATGAAATCTCCATTCCAGCGATACCACCGATAAACCTTTCAGTCAGCTGAGGAAGAGTCCAGAGGCACTTTCAGCCTTTGGAGTTCTGACAATTTCGAATAATGGATCCTGGAAAACCAGGTCCTACAGTAACTTGGGCCCTTCTAGGGAACATTTTGCCTGCAAAAACCACAAATAATAGAACATTAGGTTAAGTGGGATTGGTGTTTGTTTGATGTTTTGGAGGTTTTCGTGGTTTTGGGGGTTTGTTTTTGGTGGTTTGGTCTTTTTTCTTTTGCTTTTGGTAACTGCAGAATTCCCTTTTTTTTCATGGGAGGAGATGGAAAAGTCTGCAAGTATAGATTATATGAATCTGAAAGAGGACTCAGAGTTTTGGAAGCATAAGATAATTTTTACAGCTCTTTAGTTTTTGCAGAACCTTTTCTATATAAATTCTATTAAATTGTGTTTGAGAAGATGCCCATCTAATCAGAAGCATGCTAGCATACCTCTGGCAGCAACCATATGTACTCACTGATAGCTATCGTATCAATTAGCTTTAAGGTGCTATTTTTTGAGTAAACCAGTGCTGGTGGACGTGTTTGCCTGTCTGTTCAGACCAAGAGACTAATTTGATTGCTCATTCAAACTGCAAGAAAAAATTAGGTTTTAGATGTTTCCATGCCAACAATTTAACAGCCCTTTATATTGTCCTTCTTTGTTGTTCTATATAAGACAAGTTTAGAGTATCAGTATGAAATAAGAATGCTGTGTCTCATACTTTTGTTTTCTGCTGAATCTCTTGAAGTCTTCTGAGATTATATAACATTTTCCTGTGAGCTCTGCTATTTATGAATTTTCTGTTAGAGATGCTGTATTTTCCTACCTCTTTACTAATTTCCAAAAAGGTAATAGTCAAAGCATAATAACATAAGGAGTATGCATTGTGTAGATGAATAGAAGTGGATGATAGTGTGGTTGCATGGAGGGAGTTCTTTGTTATTGCTTGAAGGATTTTGCCTAGGGCAGTGGTGAAACTGAGGTATACACCCTGGAGTTCAGTAAGTTCAGTTTCAGTGATAAGTTTGACCTGATAGCATTAGCTTTTGGATCTGTAGGGGACAAACTCCAGCTCAACCCCTGTTCATGAATGTCTCTATTCACTCAGAAGTTCAACACCCACAATATATGAAGTGCAGGTGATGAAAGTAAAATATATGAAATGTAGGTTAAATAACAGATGAAAAGCATACAAAGCAGTTCAGTCTCTGAAGATTTCCTGTTGTTTACAGCTCTTCTTTCCCTGCACCACTTCAGTGCTTACATTTGCAGTGATAAATTTAGGAGTACTGAATAGGTTCAGTTTGGTATCTGATTTTTGGAAAGCCAAGGGAAATGAGACTTCAGTGTGTTTTCAGTTTTTTTTCAGATGAACAAGGAGCCCTTTAGTGGGCTGGTTAAGTATCTTATTATAATATTGCATTCATTTTGTGCTGCATTTTTTCTTCCATATTCTACTTTTGATATTGTAGGATATGAGTAACTTCCTTTGACTGAAGTGTGTATTCACTGTGTTTCATAAGGAACATTGGATATTTTTTCTTTTTTTTTGGTAAAATGTTAAGGTCTTACTGGATTATTAAATCATCTTAAGACACACAGTTGTTCAAACAGACTTTTTGTGTCTGTATGTTTTTATTTGATGCCAAACTTTTTTACATTTCTGTGTGACTGAGTTTAGAGGCTAACATAAAGTTCATTGAAAATATAAGCACTATTTCAACAATAACTGGTATTACTGGCCATAGCTAATTTTAACATAGCTAAGATAGCCTAATTGCTTGTTAATCAGTTTTGAATTTGGTCAAATTCAAAGTGGTCAAAGACAGGAACTCAAGGGAACTAAACACTTGATTTCACTTCAGCAGTTCTGTTACCAGGCACCAGTTTCCCAATTTAAATGCAAATGTTGTTTTAAATTTAGCCATTAAGAACATGAGATAAGGATTGAAAGACAATATCAATGTTTGTTTTCAAAATGTGAAAAGATTTAAAGTGAGAAAAATTGTTGTTTATGAATAAGGTGAATTCAGAGTGCTCCTACCTACTTTGTTTAATCCACGTGCTCTTCTTCCAAGTGATAACTTATTGACATTGAGTCATTCTAATATTCCCTCTTTGAATATGCTTAGAAATATTGATCTAGTTCATCTATACAATTATTGTATGAAATAGATAATGTTTTAACATCTAAATTCTTGTTAGTCACTTTATACTTCACATGTATTGGATCTCTAGCAATTTATACATGGGAAAATAACAAATCCTTATAAAAGGCTTTTTTTAAAATGCAGCTTTAGTTGACCTAATGCAGATGAACATGTGGAATTTTTAATGAGCAAATAGACAGTGCTGTTAATCTTTGTTTGGTCTTCAGTCTCTCTTGTTGCCTTCTGTTATTTTGTCTCTCTGCTGGAAGCAAAAAGAACTGCTGTCCTCTGCTTGTGAACATGAAGAAGCTTCATTTATTGCAAGAGAATGAAGGAGAAATGTGGTGTCCCTCACAGGATTTCTAAAGGTTACTCAGGGAAAGTACTAAGAGTAAAGCTTAATTGGAATTTTAGTAAGATATGTATTTTCAGTAGGTCAGTAACAGGGCAGGTCATGATGGTTGGTTCAGAAATTCCCTGTAGCACTATCTTTGAGCATTCAAATATTTTAAGGCTTATTCTTGCATACAGTGAGATCAGCAGAAAACAATCTGTTGAAAATAACTTGAGTTTTTTATTAGTTTCTAGGTTTTAGTTAATACATACTCAAATAACTAAATTTTGTCTGCACTTCTATGACAAAATATTTTTCTTCACTTGAACATTTAACATGTAGCTTTTTATCTAAATCACTTGACCTGATAAGTTGAGGCATTAAACAAAGCAAGATTTGCAGTCACGTTGTGAGAGTGTGCAGCACTGGGTGCTTGCTTTGGCAGAGAGGATCCTGAGCTGGTCTTGGGGCTCACTGAGGCAAAAGGGGGTTTTGTTCGTTTTGTACTTTCTTTTGTTTGCCTCAACACAGTGGAAGTCATTTGGGCTTTTGTTCCAGAGTGAACTTTGTAGCAACTGGTAAGTTTCTTTGCTCCCCATGACCTACCAGTGTGAACATTTTCATCTTAAGCTGTTTGATTGTGTCTGCCAGTTACATGTCTGTAATGTCAATCATGGGAAGACAAAGCAAGCTCCAAGATTTCCTCTTAATAGCATGAAGGAAAGAAAGATGTTCCATGCTGAACTATTGGATTAGTCTTTAATGTTGCTGTGTGCTGTTGCAGGTGAATCAAAATACTTTTGTTTACCAAAAGGAAATGCAGAGGGTAAATTAAACACACAGATAAAATTAGACTAAATTCTAAATGTGTATTTCATCATGTCCCTTTCTTCTATTAACCAATGGTAATTATGAAGCACCTGTAATGCTTTTAGTACTTCACCCTCAGCAAGAAGTGAAGGTTAAATAATTAACTAGGACAAGGCAAGCTGTTCACACTTAGTAGATTAATTCCTGCTTCATTTCAGAAAGTAGGGGTACTCTGTTAGATTGACAAGTTTTTCTCTTCCCCCTATTAGTCCCTAAGTCTGAAACACCCTTGTCCAAGTCTCCCGTCCCTGTTTCTCACCTGTATGGTACCTTTACTTCCAAGTGTCCCTCTCCTGCTTTCTTCCAAAATCTTTTATAGTTCATTCATTAACTTCCTTTATTTCTGTTTCTCTGTAACCAAAAAGTTAATCATCTGCTTTTGCAGGTGTGTGTTACTGCCTCTGCACAGTATTTGATGATTCTCAGTGTTGCTGATATGACTCTGCTCCAAATGTGTGCTTTCACAGATCTCTGCTCTTCTGCTTGTTTCTTCTGTTGGTCTTAGTGGATGTTATACTGCTATCTGAATTCTTTATTTTTCTGCTGTGTATTTCTCATTGTGTCTTTATCTTCCTCTCCTATCTGGACCTATGATACTAGAGTTATCTTCGACTCGCACCCTTTCCTTTCCTCCAGATGCTTGCCAGATCCTTAATTGCTGTCTGCTAAAAGCACCCCTCTCTTCTCTGTTGCCAAGATGATAATTCAGGCTTTGTGGTTTTTGTATTGGGTTGTCTTAGCTAATACAAACTGCCTGCCACCTACTCCTTTCTTGGCAATGACAGGAATTATTTCTTCTAAGTTTTTTGAAAGACTCTCCTCTGGATGCCTTGTGGTTTTGGGATTGCTGTATGTTGCTTTTTACTTCACCTGTGACCTACACATTCAGGCTGTCTTCTTTCTACTGTTGTAGATCTGAAGCAAACACTCACTGCACAGTAAACAAGTTGCTCCATCTGGTCTGTTTGTTTAGGAAGATGTGCCATGCGTTGTTGGCTTTGAAGGGAAGCTGTTACAAATGTTCCAGGGAGCATAGATGAGAAAAACACACATGTATGCTTCAACTACATATTTCAAACTCCTTTGCTATTTGGTGATTGTGAATCAGTACTTACTTTTGCATATACTTTGTAGCATGTCAGATTACATTGTTTTTCTGAGAACCTTGCTTGTCCTTGAATATTTGAGTATTTTACTTATATTCTCACAGTGAAAGCTCCATGCAATTCATAAGTCTTCCTGAGATGTTTCATGCCACTGGGCATGGAGAAAATAAATACAGTTGAAACTGCATGAAAACAGTCAAGTAATTCTGGTCTCTGGTCCTTGGCCACCTTTTTGCCTTGTAATTTTCCAAAGAGCTGTTCTTCTTTATATTTTTGTATTGCTCACTGTTGGAGTTTCCTTTAAATCTACAATTAGTAAGGCATGTAGAAAAATAGTTATTTTCCGTTTTCTTCTTTCTTTTTTTGTCTGTCTGTACAATGACAGAAGTAATGTCCTTAATGAACTTTTTTGGCCAGAATAATAACATCCAGCATTGCTTTATCATAATAGTTTTAGCTTTTGTTTTCCAACTAAAGGTACTCAAGGACTTTTGCTGTGATTTTATTTAATAAACAAAATTTTTTGTTATAGTGAATTAACCTGAAACTGGCTTTCTTTATGCAGAGTCTGGTGCTTCCATTGCACTGCATAAAGGGCATTTGGACAGTAACACTGTGTGCTTATGGAGAAGGAGCTGCATGGTTATGCCTGTAATATTTAAACCATTGGCACCGGGAAAATGTGTTCAAATACTATTTATTTTTCATGTTTTTGACTCATTGCTGGATGAGAAATAAAAAGTTAATCTGAAAAACATAAGTAAGGGTTATTATATGAGACAAAAGAAGAAAAACACTCCATTGTGATGGGAAGAGTTTTGCCACTTATTTAGAAGCATTATAGCAAAATTATTTTTCAATTTAAAGTACTTCATTCTCTTACAGAAGGAAAATGTTTGTTTAAAAGATGAGAACTCTTATCTCTGAACTCCTAGCTTTCTGGAGTGTTGCCTGCCTGCAGCTCTCAGGTCCTTCAGATGTTTTCTATATCTTGTCATGCTAGTTATATATGCAAATGTAGTAGCAGACTTCACAGTTTAAAACCCAGACCGGGGTAAACATTTGTGTGAGGAACTTGTGGTTCTATGAGTTTCTCCTGTGACTTAGTTATATGAACACTAAAGCAGACAAGATGAATATTTTGGTGGGAAAAAAAAAAGTGTTCTCATTTTAGAGAAAGAAAATTTAAGTTTGAAGACATCAGGCATATTGCCTGGTGTGACATTTGAACTACATGGTGGAGCCAGCATAGAATCTAGATTGTTTAAGCCTTAATCACAAACACCCAGATCTCCAGGTTTAAAAACTACCCAAAATAACAAGCCTCTTACTGCCAAAAAATTATTAATCCCCTCGAGAGACATTTCATCAAGATAACTAGGAATTTACTTTCAGGCTAGGCTATTCTTAATTTCCTGCATCAACTTCTTAAATATTTTAAGATTCTATAGAAGTAGTAGCCCATTCTCTTTAAAAATAAATTTCTTATCTTTCAGGTTTATACATGTAGATGTTGCCATCCTAGTACAAAATCAGACTTTACTTTCTATTGTTCTGGAAATAGACAAACTGAGCTTTGTTCCTACACAGAAGACAAGCTTACTCCTAAATTTCTTTTAGCCAGAAAAAGCATTTCAAAACAGATATAGAATCTTTGGAAAAGATAAAAATGAACAGTTTCATAGAAGGAAAAAAGCAAACGTGGAGAATTTGAACTAGGAGTCATATTTGGGTGTGAATAAAAGGAAATTATTCCAGTAATAAAGGATAGAAGCACCAAGAACTAATACAAAATAAGGAAAGTTCTTTACTGCAGCATTTGGAAAGGCAGTGAAACAAATGAGGTCTATTATCATTTAAATGTGGATTAAATAATATTTAGCTTTGCAGTGTGGTATTAACTATAATAATAAGTTGTAGGACAGAGAACTTGAAAAAAAAATCTGTTAGAAGTGAGCAAGCTTGGGATCCTAAAAATAGAATTTAATTTCACAAAATCTGTTTCAGAGGACTAGTGTCATTTTTTTCTTGCACTTGTATCATAAACAAAGATGTAATCATTAAATCTAGCCTGAACCTCACTGTGAATTTAAAGTGTAAACCAGCATTTTTGTGTTGTTCTAGCATTTGAAGTGTCATAAGGAAACACAAAGTGTCAGGCTGATAAGACTCTGTACACTTTCCTGTCAGTGGGTTATCCTTTTGTTTCTGGAAAAGATGGCTTGTATATGTATGGAGATCTTGGTTCTTCAATCTTATATCTGTGTGAATATCTAGATAAATGGATTTTAGCAGACAGTGGGCACTGCAGCAGATACACATACACAGTGTCTTGCATTTCCTGGTGTGGAAACTTGAACATTGTGGATTAGCAGACAATTGCATTTGTATTTTTGTTGTGTTATTGTTCACCACTGATTGAATTTGTTTGATACTGGGGTTTTTGTTTGACAGGGCCTATTACAGATTTTATAAAGTTACTGTGAATGCAAGTTTTCAAATAGCTTTCTGAATAGAAGATAGAAAATGTTGGTTGCTGTGCTTTTCCCGTGTTTAACGGCTGCAGGAGCAAAGATCTAGTTAAGATCTTGCTAACATCTAGTTAGGAGCATGCTCATTCCTCTCAGTCACCCAGTACAACAGGAACTATATATTACTTTTTTATGATTCATTCTGTTGAAATTGTCTTGACTCACTTCTACTCTTACGTCCCTTTCTCCTTTTAAATAATTATTTTCTAATTACTTTGCTTGTCACCTCTTACTGCCAGAGCTCTTTAGCTGCTCCGTGAATGAAGATCCCCGCCTGCCTCTTTTTGTTTTGCTTTTTTGATTTCTTTTAAATTGCTGCAATCTGCCTCCAGAGAACAGACTCCTCAAAGCATTCTTCTTGTCATCCACCCACACATGGAGTATGTCTGCTGCTCCAGAGAGTTCCAGTAACTAAGTGTAGAGCTGTCAGTGGATTCAAGTCCCACAAATAGAGGAAACTAAGCCCACATCTGCAGAATCCTTCCTTGTAAAGGTGGTGGGTGGCTATTTAAACCACGTGTGCCCTGTTTGTGTTCCAGGCTAATTCCTTTGTTGTCTTGACCCAGTTCTACCATGGCCCCAGGGGCTGGAAATGGCAGGAGTCCTGAGCATTGTAGTGCAGGATTTCATCTGCAGATTTTATGAGGGTATCCTGAGCTAAAAAAAGTCTGAGCAAAAGAACCAGATACGAATGGATGCAGCAAACAGCTGTCCTCAGCCACAAATCCTGCTAAATTCTGGTTGCCCTAAGCCTTTTAGGTGCTGCCATTGCACCTTCTGGCAACACCTACAGCTGCAGAGAGTCAGGATTCTGGATGTACAGTTGACTCTTACATGTGCTGTAGGTGCTGTATCTCCCTTAACACCTTGGACCTATCACTTGTTCTTGGTCTCTGACCCCAGGACTCTTGTGGGCACATTGTCCTCTTGACACTGAAGTGGAGGAGTAACTCATGCCCATTTAGAGGTGTAGCTAGTGCACAAAGTCTCTGATTTCCACAGCTTCTTCCATTGCAGTGGCTGACTTAAGGATGTCTTGCAGAATTTCTAGGGTCAAGAAAAACAGGCATTGTCCTTTTCCAGCCTGCAGAGAATACTCCTAGGTCATAAGACGCTGAACAATCTGATTCTTGTATCATGAGACTGAACGATGCATCATCGTACTGAATTTGTACCTTTGGCAGAAGGTTGCTTTCAATGAAGTGTTTCTTTCAATGAAGTTGGTTTTCCTGTTAATCACAATCTTATTTATGAGAAGATATTGAAGATCCTATGACAACTGTTCCTGTACAGACAGTTTGTGTTTTTCTTGTGGATCCATAAAATTTATGAGGTTTATAATTTGCTCTGAATGTGAAAAATTGTCTTTTAACATTCATATGTCTGAGCCCTTCATATTATCTCTCAGATTTTTTGTCTCCACTGTGGAGTGAATAACTGTGGGAGTTGCCCATCCCTACTCTAATCCTTTTGTCATGGCTAATGTGTTGTGCCAAGACAGATTCTATTAGCTGTGGTCGTGTTGGCATTGCTGATTGCCATTTATTTCATGAGCCTTAGCTGCATTAGAGTTGATGTTGGGAAGGTTTCCAGCACTGACTTCTTCAGCATGGGCACCAGGAGCTCTGCAGCTTCATTAACTGTGTGGCATTGCTGATGACTCTGGCAGCAGTGCTATTTGCCAGGGGCTGTGCAGGGCTCTGGGTCCTTGCATGCATGAAGGCCTCTGCATTTTATTGCCTGTGTATTTATTTGTGAGACAAGGCTTGAAATCAGCCAGAGTTACAATGTTAGGAAATCACAGTTTAGTATATTTAGAAGGGACATTTGAAGTGACCTCTGGTCATCTGGGGTGGATGACCAACATGCTGAAGACAATACTAACTTCAGGGTAAATGTGGTTGGTAAGGACCTTGCCTAGCTGCATCCAGGGCTGGACAACCCATAACCTTTTCAGGAAATCTGCTCCTCTTTCACCACCCTCCTTGTGAAGAACACATATGCAGACAGACACCCACCCAAACACAGAAAAATAACTTCTTAATGGCAGCTGTAGTTACTTCAAAATGTAATTCATGGGTATGAGTACATTCTTTCTGTCTTGTCTTTAATCTACCACCATGTGTTTTGAATTGCAGGTTGAGAAATACTGGAGGCATGGAGGTTAGTGCTGAGAGCAGAACACTGATGTGGCAGCACAACATGCCAGACAAAGGCAGGAGCTCTGTCTTGGAGTACTGTTTAAGCTAGAGACAATGAGTGATCTTATTTAAACTTTGCATTTTAATATTATTATTATTTTCTGGATACAAAGCTCATATTTTGTCATACATAGCAAGCAAAACCACATAGGAGTCTTTGTATGTATTTATTTATATTTATTTTTGTCACAGTGAAATAGCACACGAAAGAAAGCAGAGCGGACACATCAGTGTTTCCTGTGAGGAGCAGTATGGTATTGCTTGCTTTGCAGGCATGTAAAACAACATCAGGAGTTATTATGGGTTGCACAAGGGAAAAATGAACTGAGGCTTGGCAGCTTTTTGTTAAGTAGGTATGGTCAGCAGATAAGTGCTCCTTTTGAATATGTAAATATCTGGGGTAGGATGAAACAATTCCCCTTTAAGTGAAATGATGATTTCAGGAGTCATAGAGCCTTGTGACTGATCACAAGTTTTAGAAGAGACTTCAGTTCGCTGAACCTAATGTTACTTACATAAAGTTTGTTTACTTCATAAGTCTTATGGATTGTAATGTTTAAAATACCCAACACGTGTTACTATAATGAAGCCGTTTTCAAATGTTATTGAATGATCTTAAAAAGACTGTTAGGCTGTCACTGTTATTAGACAGCTGGATATATTTCTGTTTCTGATTTAGATTGTATCACTGTTTACCTGCTGTGAAACCAGTGATGAAATGTTTTCCAAACATATGAGCCCAGACAGTTTCTACATATACTAAGAGCTCTTTGTATATGCTGGATCTTTGTCCCTTTGTTGTATACATCCGTTTTATTCTTCCCACCTGGATGTCTCAAATTTAGATAGATCTTTGACAGAGATTATTTGTATAGATTTTATATTCCTGAGATTATTTAATGTTTCTTGTAGAAATACAGCTGCCTAACAACAAGTAACATCCTATAAACCTTTTGCTTGTATATATGCCTATACAGATAATTTAGTTTTAAAATAAGAAGGATTCAAGATAAGCAAGTATTTCCCAGATATTAGTAATGTTTTTGTAGCTGCTCATTTTGTTAAACCAGCCTAAACATATGCTGTTTGGAACACTTAGGTGGTTTGTTTGCTCATGTTGTCGTAATGAAATAATTTATGTAAAAAAGACTAAATCCCCGGGTGTAAATCAGTCCCTTTTATTGCTCCTTAAATGCTCTGAGGCAGGGTTATTTTAACTGTGCATCAGCCTCTTCAGGTATTTGATGGAAATAAAGTTTGGTTGTTTTCCAGGTTCAGAGAGGAGAGAGAGGGAGTCTAACACATGGGAGTCCTGAAATATTTTAACGGCTTGGAATGCCCACGCTGGCCTCGTGTAGGGAGATGAGGTGTCAGAGACGCAGGGAGGTTTCAGGGAGGAGATGGAATTGTTGCCCTGGCCTCACAGACTGCCAGCTGATTCACAGAGTGTCACTGGGCGTGTAGGATGGTCATATGGCTAGGAGGAGTGAGCCATCCTGTTGGCTAAACCAGGTTAGTTTCTCTAAAGAGAGCCAGAGGTCCTTACAAAGGGCAAATGGGAGGAGGATCCTGCTGCTGCAGCCCCCCTGTATGCACTGGGGAGGATTGTGCCACCCAAAATGAGTCTGCCAGTGCAGGAGTCACAGTCAAGTGATAACCAAGACTTGTTTGTGGATGTGAAAATCATGTGCACCTTCATGTTCAGTATTTTCTGCAATAGTTGGTGTAGTTTCTTTTAAAGGAAGATCTTGTTTATTTGAAACTGTTGATGGACCTAATTGGTGTTAGTTTCATAAACAATATTGGATTAAAAAGGCCATTGTTCGCTCCCACAAACCCATCAAGGACTTGATTACAAACATTTTCTGGGATATTCCCAAATACAATAGACTTCATTTAATTAAAAAATGAACAAAACAAAAATGAACAATGTGGGCTTGTGAGTAGTCTCATGGACAGTTATGAAACAAGTGTAGTGAGCAAATTGCCAAATCTTTATTCTGTGGGATGAAGTTTCTCTTTTCCTGAAGAACATGACTATTATTTTGTCTCATAGGTCAGAAAAACTCAAAATGAATCAAGAATCTGATGCAGCTTTCTCACAAGTGAACTTTCCAAGTCCATATATATTTCCATTATGTCTTATATATCCTAGATTATGTCTGAGCACCGGATTGTTCTTTTTCTTGACTTCAGGCATCTGATTTTTCAGTAATACTTTCTTTTCTGATAGTTGCCACATATGTTTAATAGAATAATTCACACTTTTTGCCCAGTGTTTGGGTATTTCCTGGTACCAAAGCACAGTGCCCTGTGCCAGGATCCTCTGGTACAGGGGTTGGTTGCTCATGCCCAAAGCCAGTTCTGCTGTGGTACACTAGCCTTGGCTCATGTGGCTGTGGAAACAGCTGTGTAGGAGCTATGAAGAAGCCTTGTTGCAGGCATTCCACCGCCTTTGTCAGGAGGAGCATTTAAGCTGAGCCTTTGCATTCCGTCTCTTGAACTGTGCTGCAGTTTGTTCTGTGCCCAGCCACATCCCTTGCTGGACCTGATCCACTGGCTTGCCTTCCTGGCCAAGCCTCACACCTGCCTTGTCACTGTGGGATGGCTTTGGTGATGGTGGACTGTGGCTGACCCTCGTTTCTCTCAGCAGACCTGCTCTGCTTTTCCTGTTTGAGTACCTGTGCCTGCGTCCCTGGTCAGTGAGGGCACTGCCCCTGCCTCTGTTGTGGTCACCCTCTGCTCCTGACTCGCCTCCTCTTGCAGAGGTGGCTGCCCTTAAATGCTTCCTCTCACGAGTTCCTTGACTCATTCAGGAACAGGGAACTGTGTTTCCTTTCCCTGATCACAGCATGAAAAACCAGTACAGAAAATACAGACACACACAAATGCTGAGCTTCTTTTCTCTCCCTATAGCAGTGGCTGCCAGCACGTGCATGTGAGCACAGGTTTACACAGTGTACAGAAGTTTTTTAGGTAAAGTTATGAATGATCTGGAAAATGCATACTTCTACTGCCTCATCTTTTTTGAGAGTATCATAGTGAGGTATCAAAATAAATACTGAGGAGTTGCCCTTTGTCTGTCCCAGTGATTACCATACCCTAACTGCTGGCAGGAATCAGCATGTCCCAAGGCCTGAGAAATTAGTTCCAGGTTTGTTTCAGTATTTTACATTTGCATCCCCTCCCAGGCCAGTGAAGATGCTAGGATGACAGGGCCACTATCCATAGAAGAGACACTAACCAGCCAATTGGGTGGCAGTGGCCTAGCCATTTTTTTTCATCTTCCTACTCTTGATGTGTGATTTATGTGGCCATTGTGAGCTAGTCAAAGTATAAATTTAGATTGTTACTGGGATCATTGTGCCTGTTTGCTTGAAGGTCAAAGACTTGTTTATGATTGAGAGAAATTCCTTTGTGGAAAGCCAAACATCTCAATTGTTTCATAGCAAATTATATTTAGAAAGAAATATTTTTACTTTAACTTCTGAGGACAGAAATTATGACTTTAAGTAAGTCTTCTTACTTTATGAGCCAGAAACAAGCAGGCTTAAACTTTCAAACCAACAAAAAATAATACAATAAATACTAAATATCCTCTGATACTCCAAGTGCCCTCCACTTGCTTTCATTAGCAGTATTGCTACCACATAGTACTGTAAACACAATTTTAAAGCAAGCTAATACATTTTGTGTCCCTTCTCTCTCAAAGAGAAGATATTACATGCAAAGAGGGAGCTTCACTTGCTTTAAAGATGAGCAGTAAAAACCTGACCTTTGCAAGGATGGATAACAAAGTCAATACTATGTAATTTTTCCTCTTGCAGCATCTAAACTGGGAGCTGTTTTTAGGAAACCTCAGTTTTGTGACATCCATAGTGTTTATGTGTCAGTCAAAACTAGGTGTGCTGTAATACCAGAGGTGACTTGAGACTCTACAGAACACACACAAAGTAGTCCTTTGCCCATTTTCTCTGCTCCCCAGAGAGGAATGAACACATACTACACATATCTATGGAGCTTTTTACTTAGGAATATGTGTCAGATAGCTTTGCTTATGATACTGTTGTTAAAGTGATAAGGGAACAGAACACATCAGAAATCTTCCTTTTCTAAATTACTAAGACAGTATTACAGAAAAGCCCAGTAAAGAAAATGGCAGTGTCTATCTGAGCTATGGCTGCTGTATGAATAAAATGATTTTATTGAATGAATATGAAAAATGAAGAATCTTTCACTTAGTCAACTGGTTGTGTCTAAGAAACCATACAAAGTGAGCATCCCATAATCATCTGATGCCACATTTTTTACATCTCTGTGCCATTCTGGCTCCTCTGACTAGATGCTACTATATTACAAATACAGAAATTTCATTAAAAACAAGAACCTAATATATTCATTCATTACATAAAATTTTTTTTGAACCAAAGTATCTACAGATTGCACACTGACTGAAGCTGTGAACCAGGGAGATTGGGTAGCGTATGAATTGGCATACAGATACTTTTTTAGCAGCTATTTTACAAGGGATACCTCTCTTCAGCATAACTGAATCATTTCCTAATTGATGTGAAGTGGGCAGAAGTTCCCCAACCAATGAGTTGTAGTTGAGATTCTTCTATCCTGAGCTGACTGATGTATTTGGGCTGCCTTCAAGGCAGTGAAGCAGAGATTGTAATGCTTTGGATTTTAGCATGCAGTTTTTCCAGAAAGGAGGTACTTAGAAAAGCCTCAAATATACATGTATATTTTTAAATTAAAATCTGTGTATCTGATGCAACCATCTAGATAGTGTATATATATGTGTGTGTGTGTATATAGTAGTATCTAATATAAAAGGACCACCTTAGTTGTATAAATGCTTGATATCTCAGTCTGGAACATAACTAACTCTTAGTTCAGTGAGTCTTGCAGTGTGTTTCAGGATTTGAGCAGGAGTTCTGAGTCTGTCTTGATGAAAGAGTATGACTGCCACAGTTTCGAAACAGAAAACACAAAACTTATGACTTGTAACCACAGGGAATACCTGGCTCTTTGTTTCATTCTGCCCAAGCTGACACACATGCCCAAAACTAATGACGTATCTTATAAGTCAAAAATTGTCACACCAAGCATGAAGCTTCTTTTTCTTCTGTTAGCAGCAGAATGTGAAAGTGGGAAATCTCACCACACTGCAGGTCTTACATGAAGTTCTGCAAGATAAATAAACTTTTAAGAGAATTATGGCCTGCTATAAATAAATTTTGTCTGCCTTTTAGGAGGAATGGCAGAAATATTTTTTAGAATATTGCTGTTTCATCAGAACAATAGAAACATTCTATTTCGTAGGTCTCACGACATCTTGCACACTCAGTTGTGGAGACTTTTGTCATTATAACTGCCTGAAGCTCTACAAAGCACAGAATAATAAACGTGTAGACAAGGGACTTTTAAAAATTTTGTATAATTCTCCCTTCTGCATAGAAGCAGAAAAAAAGTCTGTGTAATTTTTGCCATCATCTCTCACCCACTAGACGGTTTCTTCTTAGAAAAGTAATTGACTTGCTTGTTTATTGCTGTTGACTTGCTTGTTTATTCCTGTGCTGCTCCTCTTTGTTCTTGTTCTTCCTACCAAGGAAGAAGATTAATGCTTATAGTTAAAAGCAAATTTTAAAAAAAAGTGGTAATCAGGAATGTGAATCCTTATCTTCTGCTTTCTAGGTGGTGCCTTTCATGCCTTTGGATAAACGTAATGCAATAGATCAACCACCTCAGCTGTAAATATTCTATCCTGTTGATAATATTTTCTAGTTCTTGAAATTCTTTGGATGCAATAAAGAGCTACCTGGTCTCTGAGGAAATGATGAAGTGAAAAACTAGCTAAGTTTAAGTTTAGGAGAGATTCAGTGTAAATGTGGAATTATTAATGCTTTTGGAAGAATAGTGTATTTTTCTTTGTATTTCTGGTTTTATTTTGTGTGCTACATTAGGTAAATTGCTTGAAAATTTGTAAATTTACTGCTTGTGATTAGAACACAGGGTGCAGCAAGCCTGGTTTTTGTAATACCAAATGTTTTGGCCTTGCTTAGTTAATTACTGGGAAAGTATTATGATGGTAATGGCTACTAAATCTGCTCATTTTGGGTAGGATTTGATGGCTGCTTAAAAGCAGCTTAATGTTTCTAGGAGCAAGAATGTTGATAGTGGGATAGTGTGAGTTTGGCTTTTTACTTCTTTTTTATCCTTCCTAGCACTTATAATACTGATGTAAAATACATAGAGAGCCTGTGTATCCTAACCCTCCCTACAAAATGCTAAAGTAGAAGTTACATAATGATTACTATGGGAATAATAAATCTGAAATGAAGCAAAGCAGTAGTATAAAAGCAAAGCATTTGAAATTGGGTCAGGCTTTAGAAAAATCTTTTTTTTCTTCCTCAGAAATTCTTGGGTTTGAATTCTTTAAAGCCCCAAGCCTTTTAGGATTCCTGGGGTTTGGTTTTTGGTTTTTTATTTACTGGAATTTAAAGGCTAAAAAAATCCCCACTTTAAAACGAACAAGCAAAAATCCCCAAACTTTGTTGCACAACTCAGGAATTGTAATTGTTAGGAACAGACTGAATTGCATGAGTCTTTTGATGAAATAATAAAAAACTGGTAGCTAATATTTCAAGTGCAATTACAAACATGTCTCAGGACAGAACAGGTTTTAGTAGAAATACGACCAGATAGTTTTCTACCTGCTATGCTACAGTCCTCATCATTTGTCTTAAGCCACTAACAGTGTGTTTTAAGGGTTTCTCTTTAGATTTTTAGATTTACACTAAAAAGTTTTCAGTGAAAGTTTTGTTGAAGTCCCAAGGAACGCCTACAACATATATTCATCTGATACACTAAAATATACCATATTATAATAAGTAAATATAATATTCTAAGGGAAAAAATGGAGAAGAGGTAGCCATTTTATGCTACAAAAATTGACATAAAGAACAGCAAAATAATGTGTTTGTGGTGAAGCCTCCTTTTCTTGGGGACACAGAAATCAAGGTATTTTTTATTAACCACTTCTGAGTCAAATCCAGAAACTCAATCTTCATCTGGTCAAGTCAGAATTTACTGGCACAGTTTCTGCTTTTAACAAATAATATTTTTGTGATGCTGGTACAGTCTGGCTGTTCTGGTGGAAACATCTGATGCATTCCATAATTACTGAGAAGAGAAGATGACCTGGATTTTAAAATATGAATTTGTGTATTTCAGAGAGTCGGCGTTGCCAAACAGCAGCACTTCAGTGAGTCAATTAAAGTATTTTAATTCTTCTGATGAGGAAAACCTTATCATATTAGTCAATACTAATCTTTTTGTTAAAGTATATACCTAATTCAGGAATTCTGAATATACCAGAGTCTTCCTAGCTTTGTTTCTCATTATATCTAGTTTATTTCTAGTTGCTGTCCTTCAAATATGATACAGTGTCACCCCATCTTCTGTTGAAGCTGAGTGTTTTCAAGTTGGTCTTCTCCCTTTGGGATCAAGATGGATGCATTTATGTTTGGTACTGCCCAGCAGGCAGCTGAATCAGATGGGACAAAAAGAGTTACTGTGTCAAGGAGTAGGTTCTGGATCTTACACATTTTTAGTGGCTTTTAGTTCTTTGGTATGTTTAGTCTTTCCAAAGACCAAATTATAATTTAGCACAGTGTTTGGAGATTCCGCATAGTACATTGCTATCATCTGGACACTTGAAATACGAGTAGAAAAATATACAGGAACTAGCTGCTTATATTTGTTATTAAAAAAAAAAAGGAGGGAGACTTTTTATATGAACTATTTGATATAAACTGTACTTTTAAAACTGTATAAATTATCAATTTATAAGTTATGAATTGTCATGTGTAAATTTTAAATCAGCTTGCCAGGAGGATTCTTTATTCTCTGTTAGCCAGACCAAACACCAATCCCATAAACAGCTTTATTCCAAAATGTCCATACATAAATATGTAATGACTTTTATGTTTTAATTAAAATAACACATAACAATAGCACCTATGCCATAAAAGAGATAATAATACTGCATGCATGTGCATCAACTTGTGCCCATGGCAAGATTCCATGTTAAGGAAAGATAAAACCTAACAAATACTGTCATCTAAATAAAGCCTCTAAGACTTGGGTTTTAAGTGACAGTCTTTATTTTTTTGGATCATAAATATGTGACAATTAATCATGGTATTTCTAGAAAAAGGAAATTCCTCATTTCTGTATTTGCTGCTGTTGAGGTTGTGGCCATCAGTATGGTTGCTTTAGGCAAACTGCTGCTTCCTTTGCAACTGCAACATGAAAATTTAAAGAGAAATGTTTGCTTGAAAATTCCTAACAGAACCATTAGGTTGGAAGGGGTCTCTGTTCAGCTCTCAATGCAGACTAAGTTACTCAAGGCTTTTTGTCTAGTTGGATTTTAAAAACCTCCAAAGACAGTGGTTCCATAACATTTCTGGATAGCCAGTTCCAGGGCTGCATTGCCCTCCAGGTGGTTTTTGGGTTCTTTTTTTAAAATTATATCTAATCTGAGCTTTTCCTCTTTCACTTTATTTTCATGGTCTTTTGTTCCCACAGTGTGCAGTGCAGTGAAGAGCCTGTCTCTGTCTTCTTCATGACTACTTTGCAGGTATCAGCAGGCTGTGCTTCACTTCCACAGCAAAATCCAGCCTTGAAGAAGGCCAGGCCCATCTGCCTGTCCTCTAATGGCAGGTGCTCTGGTACCCAACCATCTAAAATAAAGGAAATAAGGGCAGTCTCATGCAGGGATTATTTTCCTTGTCTTTTTAATTCTTGGGTGTTAATGATTTTTTTTTAAACATGCTTTTCAAGAAATTATGTTTTAAGGGATTGTCAAATAAGACTAAGGGGCCAATTAGAGGCATCGGAAGGGAACACTCAGAACTTTGAGAAGTTGAACAGAAAGGAAGCAGCCTATTCACAGCCAAACCCTGGTCTGTGGAACAAACTGCTTTGAAATGTGCCCTTACAGAGACATAAGAACCTTATTATGATACAGATACAGGGGATTTTGATGATTAAGAGTGAGATCAGAATGAGGAGGTGTTTTAAGCTTTTGAACCATGCAGTATAATAGGCTGTCCCATATCATCTGATTATCTGTTGTAAGCAGGCATGTAATTTTTTTTTTCTGCAGACTTTCTTGGGTTGCTTTGTCAAGGTTTTGTTTAAATGAGCTCTGAGAAGTGGAGACATGTGAGATACATCAATAGTTTTGAATGAATGCTCATGGAAACAGTATGCCATGTTGTGAAAGCAGAATGTTTGAAAGGAACATTTTCTGCAGGAAGGTCTCTGTGCTTCTAAAAAGGAAAGACCTTTACAATTCTTTTTGCTGGCAGTTATTCTGATACTGTGTTCATACTTTTTTTTGAGTTCTTTAAACTGATAATGTTCAAGATGTTCCTGAGATTTACTGTTTTTTAGTGTAGAGGCAAAACAGTAGAGGTACTTACGATACCAAAAATTCTTCTTTACATGAACAAAAAAATCCTTGGTGCTGGTTAAAAGTTAACCAAGTTTTTTTTTCTGATCCTTTATTTTTTTGAAAGCAAGAAGGGGGAAAAAAGTCCTTTTGTGATGCTTTCTTTAACTTTCTTTCTTCCTGCTTGTAAAAATGGAGCTTTGTATTCTTGACCTCTCTGCCCTTGCAGGCAGAGAGCAAAATTCCTGTGCTGCTGCTCAGTGTGTTTACTAACAAACTCTGTCATTGAAAGCCTCCAAGAAATCCTCTTTGGTGCTGTCTGTTCTGTACACTTGTAACATTAATGTTCAAGTGATTTTTTTTTTATCAGGCAGAATATTCACATATATATATATATATATGTCCAAAAATACTGTCTTCTACTATTGTGCGCTCTAATCTTACACAATTCTGTAATATTTTAAATATTTTAAACAGCCTTTTTTTCCTAGCAATTGCTGGCAAAAGTATTTGAAATTATGTTGGAATGGAATCCTGCAGAATATTTTGACCTAAATAGGTACACAGTAAAAGCATGTGCAAAAAAAAATAAGCCATTCTGCTTTAACATATATCATTTCAGCTTGCTGGTAATGCTTGTATTGACTAAAATGCATATCTTTCTCCTCATATATCTGTGGAGAGTAGTGGAAGTTCATGTTCATCCATGATCTTATTTAGAGCTGATTTTAAAAAAATTATGTCTCTTAAGTGCTTAGAAATAATTACTCCTTTGTTCCCTGTATGACATCATTAATTTGAAGGAGCAATAGAATTTTTTAAGGTTCATATTTTAACGGGCCTTATGACTGTTCCTTTTAAAAATCCAAATAAAAAAGGAAACACCAAGAACAGCAGTATATTAGATATATTAGCTATGAACTCCCGAATTCTAGAGACCTATGAATTAGCTAAGGGTTTCATGTCTAAAATGTAATTACTGTGTTCTAGGTGATTATTTTTTCCCAATTAATTTCATGTAATACCTTTGCAAGTCACATTTCATAAATGGAACTTCTTTGTGTTCAGACTATGGTTGAACTTACAGTTTGCGTAATGACACTGTAAAACACTTTTAAAGAAGACTTGGTATAATTGAGCATTAAAAAAGCTTAAGCTGATTTTCACAAGCTCTGTGCAACTGAGCTAATGCTTGAAATTTGTAGGTGGTGCTAGCAGTTGGTAGTCAAGAAAAGCTTGCATCATTCCTTTAAATTAATTAGTTTTAATTTAAAGCAAGCTGCTAACAAATGCCGGTGGTTAACATCTGATACCTTGTACTGCTGGGGCTCCCAGCCCCTTCCTCTTGACTGCTCCTTGGGCTGCAGTTAATGGTCTTGGTGAGAGGGATGGAGCATGGTGCCTGCAGCTCGCAGTGGCACGACTAAGGGGCCAGTGAAGGGGGCAGATGCCAGCTGCACTCAGTGGAAGCAGTACTCAGTGCCATGCCCACGCCCTGTGCTGGGCTGGCTTGGCCGCCGGTGGCATCCTGGGTGCGCCTCCAAACCCAGCTCCTGTGTTCAAAGCCCTAAATGGGCTCAGACAGCCTTATCACAAAGGCTGCCTGTCTCCTCCTCAGGAGCTTCTCCCAAAGGAATTAAACTACTGAGGTACACCTTTGGTCTCTACTTTGTGAAGTACCCAGGCACTAGACGGAAAGTTGAACATCTTATGGTCTTCAGAAAAAGACAAACCTATTTTATGTCTGGGTTTGGTTTTTTAAAGCAATTATTCCCCTAACAGTTATGGTGTAAAATTGCTTCTTGTAATAAGCTTCCAGAGTAAATAGAATAGGTTCTACTCTTCTAAAATAAGCAGCTTAGCTTCAAAGTCATAGAAGGGGATAGAGAAGAAAGTGGTTGACTGCTGTAGGTAATGGTGCTTGTGTGTGTCTGTGTGCATGTGCTCTCACACATGTGCATAATGTGCGGGCACAGTCGAAACATCACTGAGGAGGGCTATGCACTCATATATTTTAAATATCATTTTGAAGGAAGATCTTAGTGTGCTACTGTTTCTTCACACAGGCACGTTTAAGAAAGGACAAGCTTCTTAAGGATGTACATTCAGGAGTTCACAAACCGAGAATGCCCATAATTGACAGTGGCAGCTTTGCAAGAGCGGTTTGGTTCCTTTCAGGGTTTGCATCATCCTGCAGGTTTTCCCCAGGATTTTCACGGAGTCATCCTATGTTATAATTGCAGCATNTTTCAGGGTTTGCATCATCCTGCAGGTTTTCCCCAGGATTTTCACGGAGTCATCCTATGTTATAATTGCAGCATTCAAATAAAATTTCAAAGAAGGGTTGGCTCTGTCATGGGCTTTGCCATTATATTAATTACTGTAATTTAAAAAGGTTTTACAAATGTATTTTCATAATGTGCTTATATTTTATTGTACAGATAATCTAATTTTAGATGTCCCATTTTGGGCACCTAGAACACAATTTTCAGAGTACTTAACACTATCAGCACTTGAAGTTCTGAGCATGCAGCTCTCACTGATTTCCTTCCATTTCAGCTCTGAGGGTGCAGATGCCTCTGAATGGCTTAGGTCATTCTGACCTAAGGAACAACTGAGGCTTATTGGAAAAGAGGTTATAAAATCTAGGGATGAACTGTACTAAGTATGTGCTGCAGGTCTTGTGGGTACTTAAAAAGGTCTACTGTGACTAAGTCGTAGAAGATTTTAGTAAAGCTAAGAAAAGTCGTTCCTGAAACCAAAGCCGTGGACACTGAGGTATGTTTTAAGCCAGTCTTCCAGTCAGTGAAGACTGAAGTTTTACCAGCAAAAAGTTACCTGAGCTTAACACAGTAGATCTTTGTTCTTCCCATTGGGGGATGAAACAGGGTGAAGAATGGGTTGAAAAGCACAGGGGTGGACGAAAGACAGGCCATACACTTTTGAAGTGTTTGTGGGTAGAAATATCAGGGAGACTGCTAAGGATAAACCAGTCCATGTGGAAGGCGGCAGCCTCATATTGGATTAGGCTTTGGGTTGAAGCTTGCAATTTTACAGGAGTCTTAATAGTAATGCTTTGACAGAGGTGATTTTTGTTGGCACACATACCATCCTTTCTTACTTCTTGCTTTGCCAAAATAAAACCTATGGTCTCATGCATGTGATAGTTGGGAAATGGCAAAATTAGCGTTGCCCTTTCCATCACAATAGGGAATCTCTTCTGCTCGTATAACAAGATTTTCATGTATGGTGACAAGGCATTCTGCTGCCTGAAAACTTTACCTTCATAACAATGATCTTATATTACTTACTAGAAGTACCTTTGCAGAATCCTGATTTGTGTATTCTTTTTAAAATAAAATTAATTAAAGGGTCCCAGTGGGGAGGTTGCTTCATTGCCCCTTGCCTGGTTCACACTATGCCAAAGGCATAGATTACATATGTTTTTCTGTTTGGTTGGTTCTAATTAAATCTGTTCAGTGCCTATAATTAACAGTAACAGCAAGAGATTCAACAGACTATTTTCTGTCCTTTAAAATTTTAAGAAGCCCCCTTTTATTATTTCATTTTCCTGGGAGTAGCTATAAAAAAGACATATGCTATCTGAAACTAAAATTAGACATCTAACAATGCCTGTGGGTTTGGGGACAGGAGAGGGAAGGAAAAAAGACAGAGATGAGCCTGTGTAGGCAACACAAGCTTTCTTTCTGTTTCTTTTTGCTCTTTGTTGGAATAGGATGCTTGGGAGACACTAAAGCTTTCTCTTCTCTTTAACTGCGTGTATCTGAACTCTGCCAGAGTTCAGATTACAACCAGCTCGAGATACCTGACCTTGACAGCCCAAAGCCCTGCAGAACAGGTGTAGACCACCTGAGATTGCATCTCACAGGCTGAGCATTGTGAAATAACTACAATAACTACTTGTAATGTAGATTTGTACATCAATGCTGCTTTGTGAGTCGTCCTCATTAGAAGCCTTTATAGTCTCTTGTAATGTAGATTCAGCCTGGCAAACTGTGCAAGGTGATGTTGGACAAACGCTGATCTGCTCAGAAGTTATCTTCCCTTTGGAATAAATGCTCATTTGGGACGGGTCTCCTTGGTAAAAATCTGTGTGATAAGATGGCTTAAAGTGCTGCATCCACTTGTGTTCCCAATGCTATTTGTTTTAGGGACCATGTATCACAATTAATGGCTGTATTTTCAGATGCATTTCACACAGGTTATCAGTTTTCACTTGGTTTTTTGATCCTTTCTTTTCCCACAGAGACTCAACAGTGCAGTTTCACATAGGTGTGCGTGGTTGTATGAGGTGTAAGTTAGTCTTAAGCATCCTGTTTCCTTGCAGTTCCCCTCCCCTTTCCCACCCCTGATTCTGATCCCTCAAAAGCTCTCTTACTCCTTACCACATGTGCAGGTTTTTTGAGATGACACATTTCCAATAGGAGCAGGCTATCTCAGGTGAGGGTCATACAGGTAAAACTGTGGGTGTTTTGTCTCTATGGGATTTTAACCTATTACAACATCTGTGGTATAAAGCAGAGAATTTTTGAAAAGAGAGTGATCAGACACTGTGAGATGACACTGAAATATATTATCTCATCTCCAAATTAATCTATTTGTTGTCATGAAGCAAGTGCTTATTATTGTTTTAATATTTTTGCCCCACTATCATATATTACATCATATTATATCATATCATAACTAATGTGTTTTAATCAAGCATGTCACTTTGTCTGAGAAGCTCTTTCCATATGCCTCCTATTTTTATAAGGCTATGAATGTCATGGTTTCATTTTGCAGAGGACAAAGGAAAAACTTTAGGAATTTACTGCAGTCCTTGTTTGGCCTTCCTTGAAAAGGTGCCATTCTCCCAGCTGCCAATTGAAAAGTGTAAAGTAATTTATCCTTGGGGTGGAAAGATGGACTAGATTTGCTGAGTTCAGAGAATCCAGGATCCCTCTGGCCTTCTCCAATCCCTTTTTTGAGGTACTAGAAGATGTAAGCACCTTCTGTCGTAGTGAATCTGTTCTGCTTCGCTCCCATCTCACAGTCCCTGCTCAGCAGACAGGGACTAAGCAGAGAGGACATCCCTGATTGGCAAGCTGGGTACTGCATAGGTGAAAAGGATGTTGTATGGGAATGGTGTGACTTGGGAGATTATAATTGTAGTACCTTATTCACAGGATGTTGTAAGTGTTGAGTATTTAACTACAGCTTTTTTGCATCCATATCTCATTATCTGTAGTCCCACTGAAATTGGACTTGCAGTAAGAAACACAGATGTCCTAAAAGAAGACAAATAGAGTACTGAGCAATGTGTATATATACTGGTATTTATATAAAAAACCCCACAACATTTGTCATGAGTGTTAGACTATCCATTAGTTTTTAGTTCCTTTTATTTGACTTACATTAATGTATCCATGGCCTAGTCTACATAGGATTTTTTTCATATAGCGTAAAGAAAAGTGGGTAGCAGGTGTAAGTTTGAATTGCAATATAGGTGTACCTGTATTATTTCACCTTTTAATATCCAAAGCTCCAAATTATATTTTAGATCTGTTTCATTATAGTGGTTATTACATTCCCCTGGTAATTCTACACTGATGGTAATTACTTGCAGTTTCACAATATTGTAGCAGCAGGAAAAAAAAATCTAAGTGTATCTGAGCTGCCCAGCTAAAACCAGAGCTTTTTTGTTACAGAATTTGTCCCAAGATAATGACTGCTGTTGTTATTCTTTCTGTACTGGCTTAAGAGTTTTCTGGTTATTTTACAACTTTTCTGTTGTTTTTTAGTCTTGCATTCAGGGTATTTATGACATTTCAGTCTCAACTCAGTCTTTTGCATTAATAAATAGCATTTTGCAAGTCTGTAGAGCAACAACGTTTGTGTCAAGGACCTCGTGTCCATGGAATGCATATCCCAGTTGCTTTATTTCAGCTGATCTCTCTTCTGAGAGCCTTAGGCTGAGTGTGCCATCAGCAAAATGAGTGCCTTAGGTGAGCTTTTGGATTTCATCTTCCGTTTCAGCTTCATGCTAAAGGAGCCCCATTCTGCACAGCACCCCATGCTGCAAGCCAAAAGCTCGGGGGGATGATGGGGAGGTTCACTTCAAAAGTACTGTTCTGATCAGTCAGCATAAACATCAAGGTGAAATCCCCAAGGGAGAACGTCAGTCAAAAATCTGTTTATTAAGGTTAGCAAAAGCCCATTTTGCTTGAAAAATGAAGTGCTGCATTACCCTCTAGCAACTGTGGGTGCTTTATCCAAGCATGTGCTTCCTCACTTTAGCAACCCACAGAAAGCCTGAAAACATCATTCTGCTTGGTAGCACGTTCATCACAAGATGGATGATGAATGCAGAAACAGGGTGGTTTCTATGCAGTTACAATTTGTATGCAGTTGCTTCTTAGTCAGTGAGTTACAGAAGAGAAAGATTTTTTTTTTTAAACAGATCCAGTGTTTTCTTTAATGCTGTAGCCCAAAAATGTGACTGAGCAAAACTCATAGAAATGGGCCCTCGGTAACAAATATTGCAAAATTGGTAAGTTGGTAGCACATCTGGTAGGCCTGATAGTCATCACAAGTTTCCTCTCCTAGGCTGAATGGTTGCTGTTCCTTAGAAAACAGAGACAAGAGATCTGTTGTGAACAGCTTAATGGTAACATTCAACCATCTTTTTATTAAAAAAACTCTTTGAAAAAGAATAAAATACTCCAATTAAGTGGGAATTTCATAGCAGGATGAGGTACGTTTGGAGGAAGCATCTAAATCAGTCCAGAAAAATTATCTGCAGTCAAATGACTAGAGAGATGTGGGCAAATGTCACATATGCTCTAAGAATATTAAGGCTTGTCTTCAGTTAAAAATTCCTCTGGAATTGTTGCTGTCTGTATCTGTGATGGCTGCTGGTAATTCTGCCTAACACAGATTTCATGTAGTGTTCCCATAAAAGCAGCAACTACTGAAGTCTGCACTCATTGGAGGGAGTTTCTCCCTGAGGCCATGCTTTCTAGCAGCAGTAATCCACACTTTGAGGTGTACCTTATGCATAAGGGAAAAAAAATTCTTTTTTTTTTGGTACAAGTTTCTAGGTCAGACACACAGTCCCACTGCTTGGTCAGTTCATGGTGTTTCAGCTTGGAGATGTGTTTAAAATTATTATAAACATTATTCATTCCCATCTAAAAATAGAGAGCTTTCTAGGACAGAGAAAGGCTTATTTTTTCTGGTAGAACACCTTTATTGGCTTAATTAGATAAGGGCAGTGAGCAGGGATGTTTATCTTTCTAGTCTGCTTGTTCCTTTGCACCTCAGCTTTGTTGGAATGTCACATATTACTCCATAAAAACACCTGTGAGTGTAATGGAAAAATCCTTAGAAACTTGATTTTAAGGGGTTTTATTTAATTCAGTTCAAAGAAGAATCTAAAAGAACACATTGTATTTGGAGTGTTTTACTCCATTTTGAAATCTCTTTACCATTATTAGAGCTCTCTTGTTAATAAATCTTAGTTTAAAATATTATTATTATTTGAGTTAGACATTTTTATTTTATTGTGTTTAGCTTTTGGGTGACTTTGTTCATCTTAATATCATATTTTTTTAAAGAACCAAATAGTTCTCTAGTTCTTCTTTTAATTCCCTTTTTTTTAAAAAAAAAAAAATCTTAACTACACAAAGAAAACCCTCCTATTTTTTCCTAGGTAGCTCAACCTACCCATCCTATCTATACCTATTATAACAAGTAGTTGCTAAAAATAATGGATTAAAAATGGAGATTAAGGAAGACTGCAAACATACAAAAAACATAGAAAAATCGTTAGAGGAAGGATTGTACTGCACCGAGCATTTTATCAAAATACATTAAATAGTTATGGCAAACAATCATGCAGTCACTCCTGGTTAAGGAGTGACTCTCCTTAGCTCTTCCAGTTCAAGCAGACATTTCTTTCATGGACAGGAACAGATCTGAGGTTTCTGCTGCGCTGTGCTTTCTTTTGCCCTAAAGCCAGCACAGATGTCTGCTAGCACGGGATGCATCTGTGCAAGCACAGGGAGTTGGGGTTTGGGTTTGTTGGGGTTTTTGGTTGGGCTTTTTTTTCCCTAAGCTGGTCAGGGAAATGTGACTTTTGCCAGCCAGGTCAGTTTTGTGAGCTGTCAGACCCTGTGATGTTAGCAGGGGTGTGCGGGGCAGGGAGGATGACACCACCCACTCCTCTGGTTTGGCAGGCAGTGGGTTTTCCTTACAAGCAGCATTCTCTGAAATGGTGTCATTGCTGTTTGCCTGGAGCTTCCTCGTGGTGCTGATCCTCACCAAAGGCTCCTCTCCCTCGGGAGATGTTGCCTTTGCCTAATGTAACATTTACCTGTCACTGCCTGTTTGGGGCAAATAATCCCTGCAAAGGGGTTAATGAAAAGAAAATAAAACCAGATTCTACTGCCGCTCTGTGCTTTACAATTCACAGATATAAATTGTTCAGTGGCACTTGAAATACTGAATGTTTGAGTCCCTGGAGGTAGCTGAGTAAATGCTCTTTCAAACTGATTTAATTGAAGATCTTTAACTCCTTCAAGAGTATTGATCACTGTGTTCATTCAGTCAGAGAAAGCTAGGCGTGTGTTTGTAATACAGTGATATTTTTCTTTTATTCTTAATTTCTTAAACTTTTGGGAGGCTACAAAATAAGAGAATAAGAGAAAAAGAATCTCTGTTTTAGAGTCAAATGGATATCTCTCCAGTCTAGGGACATAGCTTTTAAGTAACTTGTTTCTTGGCTAGGCAAGAATGTTTTTGTTACTCCAAAATGGGTTGGTTCTTGTGGAAGTCCACAAGATTTAATGTTTTATCTTTAATGGACTTTCTGACTGTTACATTGTTGTTTGGTGGTTGGGTTTTTTTGGTTTGTTGTTGTTTTGTTGTTGTTTGGGATGCTTTTGTTTGTTTTTGTTTTTAATTAACTAAATTATTTTACTTCCTCTAGGAAAATTTTTCCACTTGTTACAGAACTATCTGAAGAAACAACTGTTTTTTTCCTTTTGATTGGTCTAGGAATTGACAGACAATTTCTGTTTGAGCTGTAATATGAACTGTCATGCTGTATATGTTAGAAAAGGTATTCCCAAAAGGGTATGTGGATATGGTAGAGTTTGTTAAATGTTAGAATCTTAAAGGATATTAAAAATAATTAGGGATACTTAATTAAATTAAGGAGCAAAATTTAAAGCCACAGTGTCAAAAACCATTAAAACCTTGCTATTTTCCCCATTTCTTAAGCTTCAAGACATTAATTCTCTAGAGTGTAGCCTGGTGGGTATAATTAGATTGGTGTAACAAGACAAAAGGATGATGCTGTCAGCATTTATTTCCTGTGAAGTTTAGAACAATCTGATACTCTAACCTTAGTAACCGTTTTCTCTGGCTACCTGTGCTACTTACATTTAAATAAACCACTCTTACATCTTGCTTTATATTCTCAAAGAAAAGCAGCTTTATGTGTTGCACTGCACCCAGCTGATAAGCCTAACCATTAGCCTCAGGCATGTACTTTTCTTCATTTTTCCTTCCTCTAGTTTATTTGGAACAAAAGTCATATGGAAAGCTGGATGATTAGAAGCACTTCCAGCTGTGTTTAAGTCTGTGTGCATGTCATGCAGAAATATCATTTAGACTTGCACAGCGCTTCTTATCCAAAGCTTTGAAAATGGGTCAATATCCTCATGTGGCAGGTGGTAAAATTGTTATAGGAGAGGGGAAATGGCCGGTGTGAGCACCAGTGTGAGGCTTCCCAGGGAAGAGTGGTGAGGAAAACCCCGCAGGACAGACCTTCAGCCCCATACACTTTCTGCATTTGAGACTAGCTCCAGTACTCCAGAAGAGTTAATGCCTGTGCTTTGAAATGTGTTTAGGAAGGGCAGTGCAGCTTATTTTGCTGGGGAGGTTAGAGGTATAAAGATGGGACTAAATTTAGGATCTGAAGTCTTTGGCTGTTTTGTGTCAAGAAAATTGTGGGGGCAATTGTATTCTGACTTGGAGGTGCTATGACAACACTTTCCTGGACATTATAAATCCCTAATTTTAGTTGATATTTTACCCTCAAAGTGTGATATTTTCAAAAAGTTGGGAAACTCACCACAGTATGAATATAATTGACTTACTTTTTCTGGGTAGGGATCTCTTTTTGCCATTTAAAGGGTAGTAACATGGTTAGAAAGACAGGGTAATATTGCAGCATTATTTTCATTTCCAAAGCATAAGAAGTCCAAAGGGATTTATAATCCCTGTACACCTGAGCTCAGCTCTGTTCTTTACAAGCCAGTGAGGAAGCTTTGGGGAGCTTGTTGTGAATCCTTGACCCAGGGGTGAATTGTGTAGGACTGCAATAGAGCTCCCATGGATGTGACAGGTCTCTCTGTGCTGGTGTTCTCCCTTCCCCTTGCTACCGTGTTACCTTGGATCCACATCTTTACCATCTTTACATCTTGGGCTGAGCACAGGACAGTGGCTTGTACAGGAACTTTAGCACATCCATTAACAAGGTCTCAGCATGGGACAGACTCAGGATTGCCTCTTTTAGGCCTAAATTTATGAGACTCTCAAGTTTCCCAGCCAGAATGGAGCAGATAATTTTATTATAGTTTTTTGAGGCAGTAAAGCTATTTAGTTGATATGCATATAGCTTTTTTTGGTGTGTGTTTTTGTTCCCAAGTACCTGTGTATCTCACATAGATGGAAGTGTTGGACTTAACTCCCTCTCCACCAGTTGCTGGATATCCAGTAATTTGGCTGCCACCTAAGCAGCTAAATAAGTTGTCTGGATAATATCTGTGTTCTATTCAGAGGTCATGTGCTGAGCATTGTAGAAAATTTGGCTGTGTGATGGAGGTTTCTGCAGACAGCCGGAGTCAGGAATGCTTTGGTTTTGTTATGGTTTTTGGAGGTTGGTTTTGGTGGTGGTGGTTTGCTTTTTTTTTTTCTTTTTTTTAATCTAAGCATAAAATCCATATGATTTTTTTTAATAGCATAACACTTTTGACCTGAGACTGAAGGCAAATCTATGTTATCATCACTGTACTGGAATACATGGATATTGTCATTATTGGCAGAGAGCAGTAAAACAATGCTCAGCAATTTGTAATCCAGGAATGTGGCTCTTCCATTAAGGGTAATAAACTGTCACAGTTCAGCACTTTGAGGACTTTGACAGCTGCCAGGTGCTGGAATATCTTGTGCTAAGGTACCTCATGCCTGAGGTTATAAACTGTATGCTTTATGTATCAATAGCTTTTATCTGTGATAGAGATGTGTCTATATATGTATTTCTTCTGCGGTGATTTCATTGTTCAGAAGGAAATAGAAATAGAAATCTGTGAGTGACATTCCATAAATGGATTATCTGGGGTTTTGTGGCCCTAAGAGCAGATGCTGAGCTTCTTGCTGAGTTTCAGCCACACATTCTGTTGTTCTTTGGTGTAGGGTAAGACAGTCTTCCATACTATGATTGTATTTGAATTTCAGACCTGAAAAAAATAATGTCAAGCTAATGTCTTTTTATAGGTAGATAATTTGTCAATGATGCCTGCTTGTGCTTTTTAAAACTATTTTAACAAATTCCAGTCTATCCAATAAGGCCATTACGAGAACTTGAAGGTAATTTTGCAGTAGCTCCCCTTGCTTGTTCCTCAAATATTTTATGTTCACTTAGGCATTCAGTTTGGGATGAGTATTTGAGAGATCCAAATGCCTGTGTCCAGTGTTGCTTTTTATGGAGAGGAGGACATGGAAGAATATTCATAAGATCAGGAGCTTTGCAGAGGCTTTGTCAGCCTGCAGTAATGTTTTGCATGACATACTCAGAGATCATACATAACCTAAATAATTAATGTGTCTGCCCCATTAGAAATTCCTTGGACTGTCATGATAGTTTATCTGAAAATTCACATGCTTCATAATCAAGGCATGTCCTTACGTCAGGATGAAGTTTCCTTGCACATATGACCAGCAAAAAAGCTCTTAGTAAGAATCTCACATCTTTTCTTTTCTGGTCACAGGCTGTGTATGTGAATCCCCATCAGTTTCTTTAGGAAAGAAGCCTGGGTGTGGCTGTAGCTGAGAGACCTTCTGCCACAAGACAGTGGAGGTAGCTGAGCATGGTTTGTCTTAGGTGACCAGGTGACAAATGCAACATCCCATAGACATTTTTGAAGTTTCTCCTTTGGCGTGGATGGACAGGACAACCTTCTTATGGGTGGTTATGTCACTTGCCGTGAGTATGCGGTACCTCCAAGACAAGCAGTGTTAAATTAGTATTGCTTTCTGTGGGGTTAATGAATACTCCAGTCACTAGAAAGGAGCAGCACATTCCAGGCCTTCTTTTGTGGCACATTGCTTTGAAAAGGCCCTGTGGAGTGGTTACATTTGGGCTTCTTTCTTGACATATTTGATTTTATGCATGGAATCTTGGAATTAGGACAATTTGACTGATAAGAAAAGTCTGTTAGGAGGCAGAAAGACATATTTTTTCAGGAATGAAGGAAGGTGGATTTGAGGAAAGCTAAAGTCAAACCAGAAGAGTTGTCATGTTCCCCACTCTGTGTTATCTTGTTCAGGTGCTTCATCTGTCTCTGTGAAGTTCATCAGGTGTGAAACGCTTGAAATGCAGGCATAGCCCTGACAAATATGGTGAAGCCAGCCTAACTTTTATAAAGTCTGTTGTGAGCTGCTGCTGGAAAGATTATAGGATGTACATGGAAATGTAAAACTTCACCTAATCAAGAATTTGTATCTTAAAAAATAGCTTTCATTGTCCGGGTATTTTGTTTGCTTGGCTTTTGTACTCATTAATTTTGACAAAAAAAGGTGTGAGAAAGTTCTTGACTCAGAGGAGAACAAATGGTTTCTATATAGGTGTTTATTCACTTTAATTTTTGGATTAATTAAATGGGGGCCAAGCTCATAGCAGGCACCTGTAATGCTTGACATAAAACCCACGGGGAAGGCTGAAAAATTCATGCAAACTGACTCTTTGAGTAGAGTAGTTGAGCTGTGTAGATGTTTTGAATAGAAGTGGCATTGATTTTGCATTGCTTCATGAGTACAGTAAATTGAACTGATCACAGCTCTGGTAAAGTCTTTATTATCTATCTTCTGTGTCTTGTCTGACAGACCACAGGCAGTGTGCAAAGTCAGCCAAACTTGAACCAGTTGCACACGAATTCTCAGGATCAGAGCTACTGAACTAGTCTTGCTCTCCTTTGTACCAGCTTTCCATGAGCTGCTTACCTCTCTCCCTCACTGCAAAATCTTTTGCTGCAGTTAATCTGATACTCTCATCTAATCTAGATAAAGCTTTATTCAAAAGGCTGATGTGACAAATGGCAATTTCTGTCTCTTACATGATTTGAACTCACTGGTGTTTCTGTGGCCTGGTTATGTTTTTGGAAGTCAGCTGAAGTCTTTGCCCCTTCTGTTTCCTCACCTGGAGTGTTCACCTGATTGCTTTCTATTTCTGTAAAAATTATATGTATTTGTTTAACTACGTTTTATCAAATAAAATTAAAAACAAAGAAAAAAAGACAACAGAACTAGAATAGAAGTTTGTGATATGATTGCATTTTCTGTCTTTAACTTAGGATAAAAAAACATATTCTCCTTGTTTAAATGGCATCAGGATAACATGACCTGTATTTGAAACCTGATATGACTAGAGGTGTATTTTAGAATTTTCAAATGACTTTCACCATCTAGGTTACTTAATTATTGCATCTTAATTCTTTTACTGAAGCTTCAGCGATTGCTGGAGTCTCCAGAGTTAAATCAGAGAACTTAATTTTATTTTTTTTCTCTGGGTGTGAACTGTCCCTATGGTGAAATTCCTTCAGGCTGCATGAAGTCTGTAGTAACAGAGCAATGATTTGTCACGATCTTGGGGATTATAAGGTCTGAACAAAAAGCTAGAAGAAAATTGAAAGTTTTGTTAAAGTGTTTAAAATGAAACTGCAGATAAAATGTAAATTGAGACTGATACAATAGGACAAAAATCTGCTTTCATTTATGCTAATAAATTATAGTTTTCCAGAGATAATATCTATAGTGCAATTTTAACAACTAAAAAACCATGTGTATAATTATCAGAATCTTTGAATAAGTTGAAGAGTTGTATTATACTTGATCATTAATAAACATATAGTTACTTTAGTGCTACACTCACAGGCAGCTATGTCCAACAACATTTAACTGCTGCAATTTTCACATATTCACTTTGAGGGGAAAAAAAACCAAACCAAAAAAAGCTAGCATCCCCTTTGTATGTTTTAGGCTTGTTCTGTGTCTTGGATCAAAAGTTCTCGCACTGAATCTCTTGAACACACACCTGAATAGTTCAAAGAATTCAGTAAGTAGGTCTGTCTGCCCACTTAGTGCGTTCAAAGACTTGGGATATAAAACCATTTTGAAAAAGATCTCTGAACATGGTAGAGAAATTTTCCTAACTCTGAATGTATCTAAATCAGATTGAATATCATTAAAATGATTTATTTAATTTTACCTCATATTTATTTTCTATTAGACCTGACATACTCTGATTTTCTTTTCATTTACTTTCATTACTTCTTTGACTTAAAAAGCAATGCTCATTATATTGCAGAAAAGCAGTACCTTGTTACTTCTGTAGCAAACCAACATCACCCAGAAGTTAAATAATTCTGCTGTATCTTATGTCTATATTCTTTGGAAATGAATGATTCATTTGATTCATTGGAAGTAGTCCAAATCCTTGCTGCTTTCCTGGAAGCACTTGGAAGTTTTTTCACTGTTCTCATTTGACAGTCCGTTGCACGTTGCCCTAATTTAGTGAAGGTCATATTTAAATTTAGCAGTGTCCCCCACCATTAAAACCTGGTAAATGCTACCCCATTTCCAGTTGGGAATGCTCTGGTGAAAACTACATTACTGTACCGAGGTGTGCAGTGAGAGCAGCACATCTCTCACAGTGTCCTATTTAGACAGCTCTTCCATCAGGTTCTCCTGACAGTTATGTAGGGCACCTCAGGATGAGCTAAATAACCAAAAAAAGGTACATGGGGTTTTCCTAACCCCTTCATTTGTTCACCTTTCCTAAAAGCCTGCTCTTTTTCAGTTCCAGAATTGAATGCTGAAGAAACAAGGAGTTACTTTGTTACAACTGGAAATGACACCCGGAGCAAAAGTTTTTGCCCTCTGTCATCCAGCTAGAGGGGAACAAGTTGGTTTTACATAACATTTTAACAGGCCAGTCCTTCGGACCATATTACAGAAATTGAGCTCAAAAACTTGTGTGTGTTTGTCTTGTAATATGTCATAGAAAATTCAAGACACCTAACAGCTGACTTCAGAGGTGTCTGTTGTCTATGTTTATACCACGTGTTACAGTGTGAGAAGTGTGGAGCTCCTGGCAGGCTAATTTAAAGTCAGCATTAGGACAGGTTAGTCTTTACAGATTGACTAAGTGCTGCCTAATACCATGGGTGATGGCAGAGTTGGTGGTGGAGTGGAGCTGTGCCCTAAGGATTGCCAGTCCTGAACTCTCAGCACTGTTACCATGAGGCAGAATGTTACCATGAGGTTCTCCTTCATTAAGTGTGTTGGAGATCTGGGTAAAATATGGAAGCGCTTAAAAATAATTATTGTACTGCACATTTCTAATAAAAATTATAGTAATTCATAAAAGTGCTGTGGTAATGCAAATATTGTTGTGGCTGGTGGCCATATCTGAGGTCCCTATGGCAAAGTTCAAAGTTAATTAACTCACCTTAGGAGCGGGAGCTTTACAGCATCTTTAATCCAAATTTAGTGATGCAAAACCTGAGTGGCTTTTGGACGAAGGGAGAACTTCAGGGAGGGACAGGCATTTGAGCTGAAAAACAGTCCTTTGCTGCTTTAAGTACAAGCCTGTCCTTAGGCTTTGTTTAAAAATTGAGGCAGGCCTAGGAAGGGGATGAAAGCTCAGACAATGCCCCATTGTGTGTGCCATGAGATGTGGATTCTGCCTGTTCTCATCTATGCTTCAGCAAGAATCAGGGAGATGTGTATGTTGAGGGGAAAAAAAGCTTTTTCTCAAATTGAAGTGCTTGCAATAATTGCACTTTTGCAAGTATCAAACTTCTTTGGTTCCTGTACAAAGGCTGTGTATTTGAAGAGTTCAAGAATGTTAAATTGGCAGAGTTCATTGGAAGAGTATCATTTGGGTCGTATGAAAAACCTAAAACACTAATGAACCCCTGTCCAAGAGGCATGCCTCAGTGTTTTGGAGGAAGGTATACAGAATGGAAAGTTCTGGGCAGTGTTTGTGTATGAAAAGAATCTGAATAATTTGGGTTTTGTTTTTGCCACATGTGTAAAGAGAGTGTGTGGGTATTGTTTTTACATTGTTTTTAAAGTCACAATGTTCCAGCAACTTTATCACAATCTATTATGAAAACACTGTATAATATGAGTCCACACTGGTGTAGAAACTGCAGGAATACTCATGGTGGGACAAAAGTGCCCTTTCACTAATGATTTCAGCACAGCAAAGTAGAAGTTCAGTCTGTGGGAAATGATTGTGTGTTGGGCTTTTTTTTGGTCTGAAGCCATGACTTTCAAAAGAACTAGATGAGAAGGTGTAACACTTAATAGTGCAGACTGCCTTGTTTATTTTTGAAGTTTATTTATCCACTGATTGATTTCCAGAGGTCAAGTCCTTTGGTGAAATTTAAATCAATCTGGAAAAAATGTGTTCTAAAATTCAAGGTGCAGGTCTTTATTGATTTTTTACCTGAGTTGAGCAGCATTACTTATTTTTAGTGATGACACTTTTTTCAGTGTTATGCAGTTGTTTTGGGGTGTCAATGTGCAACTTTGTGGTTAAAAAAAGCTTTGGTAGGTCCATTGTTACCTTTTTTTTTCTTAATATATCTCTGTTTTCACATATGATTGAAAACTATATCACTACTTGTCACTTGTTAGGTATCAGAAGTTTTTATTTTGTGCTAAACTGGCCAACAGTAGAGTTTAGAACGTGTGATTTCTTTGTAAATAATTGATGATTAAAAAAAAAAAAGTGACAGTCCCTGATTGTCCAACTCAAAACCCCCTGTTATTTATCAATTCAGCTTATTTGTCCATTTAGCTGTGAAAAGCCTTCCCTCTTTTTTTTGTTTGCATTTGATTTGTATTACAGGTAAAGTGACAACACTCATGCGCTGAAGCAGCAATCAGTTGACTTATATATTTTGCTTCTAGTTATATAGACCTAAAAGTTTCATTTGTTGAAGTTGCATTAGTAGTTTTATCCATGGGAAGAAGCACTGACAATTCTGTGACTTTTGTTTGATATTCCTATGGCAGTTGTGTGGTTTACTTGGTAAACTGATGTACTGAAAGTGCTGAACATTTTCTGTTTCAATGTGAGTCAAAGCAAAGTTAGTTAAGTTGTTTGCTGCTTTGTCTTTCAGCAAGAAGAATCTGTGATACAGACAGGCAATGAGTAAAGAGGGTTTTGATCACGTCTCCTAAATGAGGAGCTGAGAGACTGAACTACAGCTCTGACTTGGTGCTGTTACAGGCTGTCGTGTTGTGGTAGCTTTGGATGTGTTGTGAAATCTGTTCATAGCACGTAAAAATGCACAAACCATATTCCTGAGCTGCAAAAGCCCCACTGCTGATACATCAAAGAAAGCAGCAGCTGTCATCCAGTTTTAGCCACGGTACTTTTGAATGCCTTAATCCTCTTCCCAAACAGAAGGCGGCAGAGAGAGTGCACTTTCTTTATCCACCCCCTCTTCTATTTTTTTGAAGATTTGGTAGCAAAATCCAGAAGCTGTGTTCAGCAGCCATCACTGCATGGCACAAGACATAATTTTCTTTGCATCTGATCTGGACATTTCAGTCTTCATGTACGCTAAGCCCTTTCAAATGTACTTTTTATTACAGTTAGAAATTACTCACTTTGTATTTATTCCCAGGTGCTCAAAGTATCAAAGTGATTATTCAGTTATACTTCATTTTCATTTCAGTTTCCTTCAAACTGGTATTCTTTGTTCCCTTTCAGTTCCTGAAGGGGCATTTGTTGGGATTGTACTCAGAACCTGAGTTACGGGAAACACGTCTACCGTTGGAATGAATGTATTTTATTTTGTGTGACTTCCACATTTTCAGATTATTTTTTTTTAACAATACGAGTCGTGCAAGACAGTTACTACAAAATAGCTTTCCTAAGAAGTGAGCAAGATATACTACAAATATATGCTTAATCTTTTAGAGCTGTTTTTAAGATCTTTATGGTGCAGTGTCCTGTCTCCAAAGTGGGTCATGGCTGAAGTCAGGGGAAGGGTACAAGAACTGAGCAAGAAAGCAGCAATGCTTCCCTAACATACTTTCCTGTCTCAATAGCACTTCCCAAGTCAGAAGCTGTTCTTTGAACTGAAAAAACACATACAGGTTTTTCTTCTTCACTAATTTGCCTAATCACTTTCCCTAACTGCATTTTTTTAATAAATATATATATAAACACATTTCAAGGGAATAGCATGCCCAAAATTTTTATATTGAACCAAGGTACCAAAATGATTGGAAATAAATTATAAAAGAATGTGTTTTATGTATTGTGTTTTAAATTTGTTTTCTGTTTATTCATCACTGTCTTGCAAAGTGAACTTGCCCTGCAAAGTAATCCCAGCAGAAGAATGAAGTACACAAGTGTAAAGCTGTCAGACTACAGCAACGATTAAATTGTCTGTCCAGATAAACTAATGGGAAATGATTTTAAGTCTTTGCTAACCTCCAGCCTCTCAGACCAAAAATACTTTGTTGTGCTGAAATAAGTAAGCAGCTAGAGTAAAATTTAATGTTTTAAGAATCCCTTTGTGTTGTCCTATTTATCCAAACAGACTTTCAAAACTCTGCAGTAAAAAGTGTGTCGACCAGGATCATACCGAAAGGCAGATTAGAGAAAATGGTATTTGATAACAAGGTTTGGTATATTTAGAAATGCTCCTGTTATTAAAGTTGCTGCTGTGCCAACTACTCCTACACTGGAGTCTGCTAATTTGTGTGACATGCTATCCATCCCAACATACAAGGAAGATCAGAGATAGCATGCAATAACTCCAGTCCTACTGCCGTTGTCAGACAAGGATCTTCCAGCAGTGACATTACCTTCTTGTGGTTTACTATTGCAATCCCATTTTCTCTTCCCTCTTCATAAATACTCATTTTCAAACTCCTCAGTTTGAAATGCCATCTATTTACATCTTTAAAATTCCAGAAGCTTCAGTATTGCTCATAAGGAAAGTAATTATTGCCAAGAGAGAAAATGTGCGTTTAGCATTGTGGGATCTTCATGACAATCTTTTCCTAGCTCATACTGAGTAAGAGGTCATTGGTTTGCTTTGCTCTTGACAGGGCACAAGTAGGAAACCCCAATTCAATGAACAATTGAGGTACTACCTCATCACTGTGCAATACAGTTGTTTGTAGTTTCAGTGTGCCTGCACCAGCTGTGCAACAGGCAAAGGAGTTCTTGTGCGCCGCTGTCCCTGTGCTCAGTGAGTAATGCTGGGACATCCACAGCTGTGTCCAGACTCCTGTCAGGTCAGGGAAGAGACACAAACTGAAGGGCAGTTCCAACTGTCATTAAGCTGTGGGAGGAGGAAGGCATCTCATGTTAGTTTATTCTTTCGGCTAATTTCTTCCTACCTGCCCCACAAAAAAGATCATGTGTGTGCAATATAGTCTCGCAAAGTAGAGTAATGTTACTTTGAGGTTTGCAGTATCAGAAGGAAAAATGGAAAATAACGTTAAAAGGGTCTGCTTTGTTTTTAAATGATGAATTTTTATTTCAAATATTGAAATAAGAAAACTGTAGGTATGTGGTATGATCTGCTCTTGCTTGTTCTATGCTGTAGTACTCAAGTGCTTACTCAAGTGCTACTACAGATATTTGCAGATCGTTTTTCTCTTTGATTTTTATGTTTATTGCCCTCTAAGTTGCTGGGTTTGTTATACAAACACCAGAAAAGGTTGTTCCTCACTTGACCTATTCATTCATGTGAAAAGCATTAATATATATTTCTTTTTTTTGTTTTTACAGGTTATTGAATCACTAGGGATTATTATATATAAAGCCCTGGACTATGGTTTGAAGGAAAATGAAGAGAGGGAATTAAGTCCTCCACTGGAGCAGCTTATTGACTACATGACTAATGCCACAGAAACAGATGGGAGTAGGGATGAAGGCTATGATGCTCTGGATGAAGGAGTGGAGGATGACGATGATGACAAAGAGGAAGTTGAGGCCATTCACTCCTATAAAGATGTCATGAAGGTACAGTAGTGGGCAGTTTATATGGTTAATAGTTCTGACAGTGAGAAAATCAACTCTGCTTTTTCTCTGTTATTGTTCTGTGTGATACGGGCTGTGTCATTTTCTGATTTCCCTGGTCCTTTTATATGGTTTGCTTGTGAAAATGACATGCAGTACTATTTCACGTTTGAAAGTAGGCAACAGAAAATCCGTGATCAACTTTAGCGTTGGATGTGCCATTAATATCACAATCTGATTTAATCCCTGCACTCCAGTGTAAACATCTGTTAAATTACTTTGTGTACTCTTGGATACTTCATGGTGTGTTTCAATTAATTCACCTTTTCATTAGCAGGTTATTAGTGTAATTATCTCTTATCAGTTCTTTCGCTTGCCACTGTCCCCTCCTGAAGCACAGGAGTGCTTTTATAAGAGTATCTTATTTGTATGGAGTGAGTCAGGACACAGTATTTCACTGGTGATCATTATGGTTGCAGTTCTTGACCTGAGCTGTGGAATTTGGAAATATAGCTTATGAACTTTAATAGTGACAAGTCCTTTAATGTTATCTGGGCTACTGTGAATAATCATTTAAAAGTATTACCCTCTTTTTTCTACAGAGGAATCTTCTGTGCATGTTTTAGAGCCCAGTGAGCTCTTATTACAGACAGAAGTATTAATAAGCATAGTTGAAAAAAAATTGTATAATTGGTTTAACTCATAAATAATCTGATATTAATACAGGCTGGAAAACATTGTGCTAACTTGTACCAGGGGATTGAGCTGTTTATAGTGTTTCTTCATAAATGCAAGTCATATCTAAGGACCAGGAGCTCAGTGCACCGCATAATTTAAGTGTCGTGGTGGAAGCTGAGACTAGAAGAATGTCCCAGATAGTCCATCAGAACACATTAACACTGAGAAAAAAGACTCCACTAAAACCCTCCAGTTCTACCTGGTTAACAGAGAGAAACTCTTATGAGACTGGAGAGGAAGTAACTTGGAGATGTTTTTGCATCCTCCTTGCATCAGAAGTAACGCTAAATGCTTAATGCCTTTGTTTCTACTCACTCCCTCAGAGAAGCAGAGGCCAGAGGGAGAAATGAATGAAATGGACTTTTGCTCCCTTGTGATGGGGAGGTCTGGCTGGCTGCAGTGCTCTGCCCTTCAAGCCCCTGCCCCTGCCAGCCTTGCTGAGCTGCTGCACACAGGTGCTTTGCTCTCTCCTCCCTCTGTCACTCCCTGACACCTAGTCACCTGCCCCAGAGGCGGCCAGCAGCACCCTGCTGAGCCCCCATGCAAGCTGCTCCAGACAGTGTAGAGGAAATGTAGAAGATTGATGGGATACATTCCTCCTTTGCCCCCGGTGAGCAAAATGCTGTGAGTTAGTGACAGTTGAAGTTAGATTGTTCAGTGAAAGCTTCACTTAGTGCAGAGGCAAACAAGACCTTTGTACACTCAGAGCTGAAGACAAGCTTTGTGGAAGTGATTGTTTTGCATGTTCTTTACTTGATTTCTGCAAACAATAAAAGATAAATTTGGAAAACTTTGCTAAACTCCTTTAGGTACACTGGTGTAGACGTCTCTGAAATACAAAAGCAATATGAAAATTCAACAGGTTTCAATGGTTAAGGCTATGGAATGGTATCCTTTTCATTTGACTTTGTTAGTATCTCTGCTAGTCTGAGGTACTTGCCTGTTTGTATGTTTTAAAACCAGCATCTTACATTTTAGTTCTTCATCATATTTTGTTAATAATTTTATATCATTCTGAATATAAATGTATATATGTATATATATAAATGTGTATAATGTATACTTGTGTAAATGTATATATATGTACTGCTTCTGTGACTTTATCTTAGTAAACTGAAGGTCAGCTGTCATTTGTTCATCATCCTGACTTTTACTCCTCTATCCTTGGAATTCTCTTTTATTTCTGTTTTTAAGCATGTTTTTCATGTCGTTGTTTTCAAACTAAATTATGTGCTGCAGGCTTAACTCTGCAAATTACCTTTATTCTCTGCTCAGTGTTCTTACTGCATGGACAGTACTAGAATGGCAGCATCATTCTGCCATATTTTTGACATGAGTGCAGATTTGAAAGATCTTTTTGTCTTGACTTAATACCTTTTTAGGGGTAAGATCATCTTTAGCGTGTGGCTTTCTCTTTTTCTATTTTTTTTCCCCCCAGCAGTGGTAAAAATGTTAGAGGTTACGCCCTTATTTACAAAGTGACTGTTTCACAACAGTACTGTGTGGTCTTGTGACAGTGAGGCTCAATTATTTTAAGTCAGTCTTGGCAAGACTGACTGTGGTCTTTTCCCTCCACAGTTTGTAGTGAATGCTGAAGCAGGTTTGCTCGTTGGTCTTGCTGCCCCTGTATTCTCTACGTCACAAGCCTGGAAAATGGTAGAGATGGCCTGTGTGCTACTAATACTGATTTTTAAGGTTTTTAAACTGTGTAGTCTCTGGTCTGGAAATTATTTTGTCCTTGAAAAGTGATTATATGTTTCTTAATTTTCCAAAAACTGTCATTGTCTGGTCCAAGGCCTGCCTGCCACTAAGGTGAATTTCTCACCATTAATCACTAACTTGGAAGAGCATATTTTGTGATTAAAACTCAGAGATAAGATATGTGTCAGGTTTTTCTGTAATGTGAAGTAAGCAAGGTCAATCCTGCACCCTCCACCTAGCCTGGAAAGTGCTGAGTAATGTGGCAAACACTGATTCCCAAAAACTTGGAAAAGGGTAAGTGCTAAATAGTGCTGCCAAGATCAGCATTGGCAAAGCCAGTGAGGAAGACACAGACAAGCTTTTGTGCTCCTGCTTGGTGTATTTGGCTGATTTAGCTTTTGATTTCCTTGGCAGGACCAACCTGCTGCCCAGACTTGACCTACTGTTTTTAAAAATGCATCTGTGAAGAGAGGAGACATTGGTTGCCAGAAGCTTTTAGTCTTTGATGTATTTCTGATTTGTCAGCCCTGCTGCAAATGAAGGGAGAAACGGAGACAGCAAAGACTGGACATTTTCAGACAGATGCTTTCCTTGTTTGAGTCCCTCTCCCCCACCCCATCCACTGTGTGTACACCGTGCTGTGGGACAGGAAATCTGTGCGTGCTGGGAGTGCCGGGTTCGCTCTGCGTGTACACAAGGCACGCTAACCCGGGGGACTGGGAACACATCAGGTTGACACACACATACACCTTGGGAAGCCTTGGTCAACAAAAAAATAGACAGGGAAGGCCTGGCATGCTGGGCAGTGTTGGGCTTGCTAAGGGTGTGGGAAGTCCTGTCATGTGGCACCTTTATCACAGCATGGGGCCCTCCCTGATACTGAGACAAGATGATGTAGTTAATCAACCTCTTCCAGAGTATGCTCAAACCCTAATTCCACTCCTAATCTTAACATTATCAGACTCCTTATCCCACAGATCTCTGTAGTCAGATGGTTTAAACCAAAAACATTTTTCATGTTAACCCAGAGGCACTCTCTAAGCTGCAATTTATCAATATCTACTGGCTTGAGCCTCAACCCTAAACCCAGTTACAGTATTATGCTTCATTCTAGGTCAACACCCCTTTCTAATTCTAGATGTAAAGGTAACCTCATAAGGCTTTGATAGCAGCATTTATTCTGTGCTGGTATTTGCTGGGCTGAACTGCCATCCTAGCCCTGTCATGTCTGACAGATTAAAACATCATTGTAGCCAAATTGCTATTGCCAGTACTAGACTTTACCTCAGCCCTGCTGCAGAGCAGAGGTACTGTAGAGGTGTTGTCAGTTGTGCCTGCAAGTCATGACACTAACCTTTATCACTGCCTTGCTACCTTTTTCTGCAGATCCTCTAGAAGGTACATAAAGGAGGCAGTGCCCTTCCTGAACCGGTATCTTTCTCTTACTTATGTTCACCTTTCATCCCAAAAGTTAACTCAGCTTTTAACAGGAACCTTATCTGTAGCTAAGCCACACTTTCTTGTCTAGGACACAGATACAGGTGGATGCTCTCTGGTGCTCAATGGCTTTAGGTCCCAGGTCTTACCTAACTAATTGCTTTTAAGAAGTTCAGTAACAGTGTTTGTTAATTCTGACCAAAAATTAACTGTCGGGCAAATGCTGATTCACAAAGGTGAATGAGTGGCCCAGGCCTCATAGTAAGCAAAACTCATACATAGAAAATCTCCATGCTGACTTAATTTGCCTGAAATTTTTTTTCAGAGCAGCATGGTCAGTACTGTGTTATCTTGCTATAAGAAATGTAAACAAGGATGCAGTTTACAATATTTTTATTGGTAGAAAATGATGTTTGTGCTTTGCAAAGAGGAAGAATAAATTGTTTCTCTCAATCTCAAACACTCCTCCTCTCCCCTTTTAGTTATTTTAATCATTGGCATGGTCATGAGATGAGAAACTTGTATGTCTAGGTGACTCATATGTCTTGGTAGTTAAAGGATATGACTGACTCCTTTCAGCTGGAAGGAACTGAAATTTACAGTGGTGATATTGATCTGCCTCTGTTTTATTTTGAGTACTCTGATAGTAGTACAGATGTACCATCTATGTATGGCATGTGTAGGATTATAGGGGAAAAGAAAGTATGTCTTGTCTCAGTGCAGTTACAGGCAGGATAAAAAGATCTACATTTAGATCTAAGTATTTTGGAAACTCTCTTCTGAGTCTGAAGGCTGCTGTGACCCCGTGTAAGTATCATATGGGAACCTGTCAGAGAGGAACCAGAAAATGCAGTTAAAAACAAGTCAGGGTATTTGTTTATGACAGATAGTTAAAGAGTTCATGTTGCTGGAATTCAAAGGCCCATAATTTTGTCTAGTCTAGGCTTACTAAGGTGCAGCTTTCTGAGTGTGTAATTCAGTTTAAGGCTGAGCTGGCTTAGGCATTTTTGTATGAACCTGCAGAACAGTATTTATGCTTCATTTCAAAACAAGCGACTTGCAGTGTACACTGTAACTCTGTGTGAAGCTGGTGAAGATTTGGGAACTTACTGAGATGGTAAAGAAAGTCCCAGATGTTGCCAAATCATTTCATATTAAAAAGGAATGCAGCATTGTTGGCAATTCATGAAAATTCTCATGCTCAAAAAAGGCAACAATTGATCTTTTCCCTTCTCTTGAGTCTTGTAGTCACATGTTTATGTCCTAGCCTTTATCTTGGTGGATCTTATTTTAGAAATGATTTTTGCCTCATGTGCATGGAGAGACACTGAAATTAAAGTGGATTGGAAGTCCTCAGTTCTCTTCCCTTTTGTTCTCACAGTACTTGCTGGCTTGAACAAAGATCTGTCATGTTCCACTTGTGGATCTTCAGTCTTATAAAGGTCTGAGACCCCTTTTATAATACTGGGAAACCTCCTGTCCTATCTGTTTGGGTCTCTGAAAGTGCAGCCATCTAGTTTTTGTACCTCTTTAAGTTCTGAGGAAGGCAAGTTCTCCTTTGGCTATTGCTTTTCTGCAGTTTACACTTTGGGGACTGTCAGCTAGAAAGAAGCCCCAAAATCTCCCAAAGTGACTTTGTAAACACATTCCCATATCATACTGCAATGACAGGACACCCTCAGGTGGATGCCCCTCGGCAGTTTGGGCCTCTGAAGGTGGAGTTTCATGGTGCTGCTGTGGCCAGGCAGACAGCTTGTGTCAGCACACATCCTGGGCACCCTTTCTCTCTGTGCTGCATTGGCAGAAGTGGGAGCTCTGACTTCAGCAGTGAAGTCCCCAGAACCAGGGCTCATCTCCTGTGCTCAGGAGGTGAGCGTGTGCTCAGGCATTCTCTTTGGGACTCTTACAAATCAGTCACTGAGATTGGACTAGCAAAGGAATATATGCATCTTGACTGAATAGGACCCATCCACAGGCCTTTTCTTGTTCTTTCACCATGCTTTGAGAGAACTTGGAGTTGTCTTAGAAATGCAGTAAACGTACTGCTTTTCTCCTGTCCAAGCAAGCCTCGTGCATCGTGGTTATTCATTCAAAACACAGTGTGTTTCTCATGTCTGTGCTGTCACCTTTGCTGGGATCTTTGTCACCTATGTGCCCTCAAAGCATCCCGAAGTTTTATTTGTTTACCTTTGTTCTTTAATCAGTTCCTTCATCTATTTTGTGCCCAAAACAATTGAGCAGATGCAGGTGCAGAGTAAGCAGTGTTCGTGGCTGAGTCGTGTCAGGAGCCAGTGTTGGAAACTCCTGTACTGTGCAGGCCCAAGAAGCTGAGCTGAGGACAGACTGCAGAATAAAGCAGGAGTGTCTCTCTGCAAGTTTGAGTATTTGTAACCTATGAACAATATCTCCATGTTATTAAAATATGGTATTTAAATAAAAGTATTGCTGGTATTAAAATAAAAGTATTTAACAATAATAATAAGGCTTTGATATGAAGGGCTTATACCTGCTGTACTTGCAAGGAAGTTGTCCCTCAACACCTTGGTCTTTCCATTTAAAAAGAAGAACTTTTTATCTTCCTTACTTTAATTATTCTTGGAAACATTCCTTCCGTCAGTATGGGCTTAGATAGATTGGAGTGTCTTACTTCAGGCGGGGAGACAAAACCAAATGACCTTCCCTGCAATGATTTATGGCTCACAGTAGCACATCTACACTGGTTAAAAACCCCTGTGCCCATAATTCACATAATTATACTGGTATAACCTGTCTAAGGTCTAAAATAGTCTGAGGAACCCAAGGAGTTGTCCAACAAAAACAGGAAACACAGATGGGGTGTTCAGATTATTTTTGTGTATGGGAAGGTTAGAATACACCCAAAATTTGTGTGTGGCCCTTATGCACCTAAAAGAGACACAATAGGGCAGGGACTTTTTTCCTCTGTTTCTTTTATGCTGTAATTATTATAAATAATTTATACAAGGGTAAAAATAAAGTTCCATATTTTAGTGCAGGTGGAAGGATTCTTTGGTGGTAATGGTGTCCCATAATGCATAAAAGGCAGAATTTGTCATGACAGAGCTCCAGTTATACCATAAAAAATACAAGTTCAAAAAGGTGCAAAGCATTCTGTTAGAAATAATACATTTGAAGTATCAAAGAATCTGTGTGAGCCTGCACTGCCTAAAATATACCCTGGAGACTAAAGTAGATCAATTAGTGTTTACTTTCAGGAGGTATGTTCTGTTTGATCAGATTAATTTGAAATTCTAAGTAATGACTGGAAATCAGGGTAATGGTCAATTAACACAGTAAAGCTGTAGTGACCCATAACAAAGCAGGAAAAGAGCAGAGCCACTTTCAAAAAGGACCCATATCTTCTCTGCCCTACAGATTAACTGCAGCACTCAGCAAAGCAGTGCTGCCTGACCTGCCCAAAGCTGGAGGGATGTGCCTAAGTCTCCCTCTCCAACTCTTGACTTCCCCTCTTCTCCAGGTGTTAAAACTGATAAGTACACAGAAGGCCATGATGGGTTTTTCAGATTCACTGTCAGCCTGGTAGAGGCAGTAGATCTGCTCAGAAAAATTAGCCAGGACAGCAGCTTGTCTTACGTTGGGATTTGGTAAAGGTTCATCTTGTCAGAATCGTTTCTACCCATGTAGACTTGGCAGACTTGGGTGTTTGTGGTGTTGCTGGCAGCTTTTTATCTCTGCAAGCTCCTTTAGCTGTTTTAAAAGTGAAGGCCATTCTTACACAGGCACACATGACATCTTCTATGGTGCCTGTAAAGTACAAGAGTTTGATTTACATTCCATGTAATGCCAGCATCCCTCAGGGGATAACCCATAAGGAATATCCAGTGTACCTTTCCAGGACCCCCTGTATTACTTACATTATGTGTGGGATACTTGTTTTAGTAGACAGGTAAACTGATGGTGACATGCAAAATTGATGGCAGTTTTCTCATGTAGGAGTATGTGCTGCGGATTCCCAATCGCTGCACTCACTGACCGTGTTCAAATCAGCAGGTGAACTTATTTCTGCAGTTTTTATGCGGTGCTTATGCAGCTCATTTGAAATGGACACTGTAGGTGTTCTTGTAGCTCTTGTGCTCTGCAGGCGTGAGAGAAGCGGGATTTGTGGGCTGGGGAGAACTTCTTAATTAATCTGACTGATTTAGCTGGGGTAAAATACGTTGCACCTTCCAGGCTGAAAGAAAAGGTCCAATGGCAGAGTCAATGACAAGTGACACAATGACAAGTGATTGTCCTCTATAAATTGTGGAGTCTCTAACTTCTTTGAGGTGTTAGAGCCTCACAATCCATCAGCCTATTCAGGAGAGAGTGTAAGAGGAAAAGTGGCTGTGGAAGTTTTGCCTTCTCTAGTTCTTGCCAGGAAATAAATCACTGAATATGAATGTGCTAAGGAGTTTATCTTGCTGATAGCAATTATGTAAAAAGCTATGTGCATTTCAGTTGTCAATATTGCAAGTCCAGGGTCAGTTATAATGATATAATTGCATTGCCAAAGAAAGTGGAAGCAGCATAGATGCTGTAAAATTACTTAACTCCTTACACTCCTGTAACAGCAACATGGGAAAAATAAAGAAACGGAGGTAGGGCCCTTTAATTAAGCCACTGTGATCTTGTTTTTGAATTATTCAAGAGGGAGCTCTGGGCTTGAGGCAAAATTTCTTTTGGTGCGTTTATTTCAGTGCCAGTAACAGTATAAAAAGAAATTAAACATTTGGAGGAAAGTTCACAGAATTGATTTAAAAGTACCATTAATTGTCCAAAATAATAATCTCTCTATTTTATCTTTGTGATTTTTTTTTTAGTGTACTCTCGACGACTGTGCTTCCATTATTCTCTTTTCTGCTCCCCTTTGCTTAGTGTAGTTGCATGCTGTATTTTAGAAAAATATTTAAGTGAGATAAGGCCATTTGATACAAAGAAACAAACAGTGTCTGCTAGACTGTACTGAGCCCTGAAGATCCATATCTAAAAGGCAGGATATCATATTTATCCCAAAGATTGTTCTGAAGACCAAGACCAACAGGGCATGTTTTGCATTTCTTAGTAAAAGGTTTTTTACAGTAGGGGTTTGTTTAAAACATGAACTTCCAACATCCTTAAATAGTATTGTAACTGAAGCACTCCTGAGAGGTGGCTTTCAAAAGGTTATTGTCTGCAGGATGCATGGCCCTGAGTGTGTTTTAAGTGATCCATTTGTAAATATTTTTAATGAAATAACACAATGGGAAAAGCAGTATTCTTCTGGGTGACGGCTTCAGAGCACTTCTCATGTAGTTTCAGGTTTGCATCACTGCAAACTTTGGGCCATACATTCCAAAGGTTCTGCATATGTAAGCTAGGTATGCCGAATTGTAGAGAATGATTTGAATATTTTAACCTGGCAGTCTTTCTCATAACTCACACTAATCTGGGCAACTGAATCAAGTGGTCCCAAGAGATAAATTCCTTGAATCTGCTGAGCTTGGCAGAGCATTTACAGAAGGAAGGGTGTAGGGCAGCCTGGATGCTATGGAAAGATAGCAGGCATGGGAATTCGGGGATGTTACGTGAGGAGGCAAAGCAAACTGGCAGCACTTAGTAGCAAGCACGAGTAGTTGTTGTTTGAAGACCCAAACTAAACCCTCTCAGGAGGAATATTTAGCTGAGGGGTTCACAGGGACAGGGAGCTCAGGGGTTGTGCTAAGGGCAGGCAGCTGCAGGCAATGGCAGAGCTGCTCTAGGTTTGCTTTGTGTAAAGAAGGCACTAGGAAGATTCTTTTAGAAAGCTTGGGTGAATGGAGAACAGGCGTTTTATTGCCTCTGCTCTGAAGAGTGAACAAAACCCTTTGTTTTGTTGTTATTTATCTCAGAGAAAGAGGCTAGAAACTTGATTTTAAGCACTAGAAAATACCGGGGTTTTTTTTTTGTAGTTACTACATTCATGTGTGCAGGGAAGAACATGATACTTTGGGTGATTTAAGCCAAAAGAGAATTGTATGGTTGGGGTTTTTTGGAGCAGGTTGGCTAGGTTTGGGGTTTTTTGCCTTCTCTTAGGACAAAGCAGGCTTGGAGTTGGAACAAGAAGGTCCTAATGAGCAATTGTATTTGTTTTTTTTCTTTTTGGCATGCCAGGATTTCTTTATGTGAGCATTAAGACCAACACTTGCTTTAAATCAGCAAATTCTTCTGAAGCCAAATCTCTTTCTGAACTGGTCTCTTCTAATCAATTCACATCTACCAGTCCGTTATGTCATACTGTATGTAACAAGCCCCCATACATATGTATTTTATACAGTCACATATGCTTGCATAGGTAGATGTAAGGTATCACTATCCTTAATCCACCTTTTGAAAAGGAAAGATTGTAAGGTGATGTTTAAAAACATGGCAGTGTTAAGTGAAGAAAGTGAGCTTTAGGGTTTGTTTTTTAAAAAATCTTCTGTGGTAGCATGTGATATTAAAAAAAGAACAAATGAAAAAATTGAGGTTCAGGCCAGTATTAGCAAAATTTATTAAATCTTTTCCTGTCTGGACAGAAGCAGCATGTCACACCTAGAACTATTTTTAATGGCTCAGAGGTTAAAAAAAAAAAATATATGTTTTCTAGGCAACACACATTTGGAAATAAAAATACTCAGTTAAGTTAATTTTGTCCTTGTGTTTGCCCTTGTGTTTAATTTCTTATAAACCCATATAGAAAGTGAAGAGATTCTTGTATCTTAGCTTGATGAAGAAAGCTGGGGACAGTTCACGTAAATCCCTTCAAAGTAATTTTAAAGCAGCTTTGAACGTGACAAGTGTTTAAGTGAATTATGTTGATAGACAGGTTTCATTAATTAAAGTGATGTCATTTGGTGTCCTAAACAGTTGTCCTGATGTTTCATTCTGGGCAGTGTATCTGGAGGTCAACACGTGGTCAGCTTTACTTTGAAAGTAACCACTGTGCTCCTTTTAAAAGGGTGATGTCAGTCCTTTTCACATTTGAGTGTGCTGGTGAGCAAAGAAGGGTGTTTGTTGCAATTTCTTGCCCTGGTAATGGTGCCTACTGTGTTTGGAGCCAAGGCACTTTGCCGGGGACTTTCCAGTGAAGTCGGGTTGCCAGAGACACTTGGCCTCATGGTGTCACCTTCAGCAGAAGTGCTGAAATCTGTCCGTACCAGAAACCTTTAAAAACCAAAAAACCTTACCTCAGCTCAGAGCACTGCAAGTTGGGCTTGCTTTTCTGCATTGGAGAGGGAACATGCCTGCTCCTTCCAGGTGCTCTCCTGGTGGCCAGGGGGTGGATGGCACCCGTCTGCCCTCAGCCTGGCTCTGTGGTCAAGAGAGCAGGCAGAACAGGGCGGGTGTTTCTGTTGTGTTCAGGACACTCGCTGCTGTGAAGGTGAAACTCAGGAGGTTTGCAATCTCCTGGCAGGTATTGCTTGTGCCTGGCTGCAGGGCAGCGAGCAGCTGTGGGGAGATAACCAGAAAGATAACTAGACACCCCCCCAAACCTCTTTTGTCTTACATGCCTACCACAATAAAAGGATTATTAGTTTTCTTTACCACTCTGGCAGATAAAGATAACCTCTCTTTGAGGGTAATTTGGCAGCTGTCTAGGGCTTTTAATGAAGGTGCTGCAAGCTGAGTGGTTTTTTGGCAGCTCCTTGCTGGTGTCATGCAGAGCTGGAGGGAACTGATCCCCCCTTGCCTTCCCTGCTTCCCCCAAATTCCTCTTGCAGCCATCTTTCTTATGGGACACTGATGTGCACTTAAAGATACTGGCAAAAAGTCCTTTAGAAACAGTTTTGGGCTTTTTGACAAGAGAGTGATGTTTTAAGTTATCTTTGCTGACAGAAAAATCTGTAAGCTTTAACACTCATAAGTTTTACACCATATTCTTGGTAGATGTGATGGTACATCCTAAATTTGGTTCAGAGCTGTTGACTAACTCCAGTTGAGGCACTTCGCCAGTATCTTAGGTGTGCCCCTTTATCCATTGCTAGAAAGTTCAGTATAAAGTTGATATTAAACTGCCTTGCATCTTTCTGAAGGTAGCAATATTTGAAATAGATGTATATACTTGCATTTCTAGTTACTGTACTTCGCTCTAAAATCCTGGTTTTTAAAAATGTAACTGCTCTGCCTTTTAGCCTTCAAAAGTGGTTTTATCATGAGAAATGTTAATATAGAAAAGAGCTGTCCAAGAGTTACAATCAGTCTTTGAGTACATGCAGGAGAGTGCCCTACCATGATCACCCCTTTGATAACCTTACTCTCCGTGGACTGAGGTCACTACAGTATTAATTACCTTCCAGAGATATAATTCCCTTTATATTTCTGCTTTAGAAGGCGTTGATAGACTTATCATATAAAAACATCTATTTCAATGGACGTGTAGTAGATGCCTCTGCAAGTGCCAGGGGTTTTAAAGGTAGTAGCTTTGAAGTTGAAGAACTGAGCTGGGAGTTCCTGCCTGACTTGTAGAGATATATCTTTCATGATGTGTAACTGAGAACAGGTAAATAATTGCCTATGGTGCAGGTCCTTAGAGTACTTGGCACAAAATAATTTAATTATTTTAAGGGCTGTGTTTGAAAACAAAGCAGTCATGCAGCACTTGACTGAAGAACTAGAAAAATGGTTCACCTACCTCCATTTTCTCTTTTTCCCTTCAAATAATAAGATTTTGATGAAGAAGTGGCTGGTAGCTGGGTTGTGGTGTGTGGGGTTTTTTTATTGTTGGGTTTTTTTGCTGTATGTTTTTTTTTTCCTGAACTGTTCTCCGTTGAGGACACATCCCTCTTAGTGGATGGAACATACTCGTTTCTACAAGGTTCCTTCTCAGATAACAATGATAAGACTTACCTGATGCAGTTGCAATAACCTAAAGTGCAAAATTATTTTATGCTAATTAAAAGCAAGGTAGTAAGAGTTGGAAAGATTCTTCAAATACTTTGAACTATGTATATGTTTTCCAATGCATCTTTTTCTGAGTGCACAAATAAATTCATTTCCAAAAGAATGCTCAGCATTTGAAAGTCCAAGGAGATTTGTTTGAAAATATAACAAACTGTGCTTGGTTTTGCAGTCAGAGATTGGCCCAGCTGCATGGGTTGGCCTACTTCTAAAAGTGGCATATTTTGAAGTAAACAAGATAACTGTTAGAAAGAGCAGACAAGCCCTAAGGAGGAGGAAGAAATGTTCTTGCATTCAGTTTATTAGCAAGAGACAGTCTCTCTTGCTCTCCGTTTTTGGGTTGCCATCTTGTTTTGAGGTCTATGTTGTTCATCTCTGTTGGAAGCGAAGATTCATTGCTCTCCCCTCCAAGAAGTCATGATGTGAGAAAACTAATATATTTTAAGATTGCAGCAAGAGGTCAGCCTTTAAAATGTACTAGAATCTTCACAATCTCCTAATTAGAAATAATGGAAGTTATATTTCATATATATTCCTATGAGTTCAGGACCTAAGATTTCAAGAAAACTATCAATTACTGCAAGATGCTTACTAATTCACTACAGCTGTCCATCCTAAATGTTCATATGGAGACCAAGATTTTTTGAGCAGACAGAAGTGTAAATGGACCAACAGAGCAGGGAAAATATGCTGTAGCATCATATGTGATTTGGTCAGCGATGGCTTTGATCCAGAATTTTTTTATTTTCCATATCAAAAAATATTCCTGACCAGCCCAGTGGGCTTTGCATTGATCTCAGCTGCACTGACAAAAATAAAACTCATAATTCCTAATATCACAAGGGAGAAAGAATATGTGCAGGCATGGACTGCAAGGCTGTGACAGAGCCCCAACAGCACAACTACAGTCCCCACAGTGCAGACTCAGCACAGTTTGGGTTACACAAACTGGCCTTGAATACTTGACAGTGGTGCTTTTACTCCTGTTGCTGCCAATGGCAAGAAACGTGTGGAGGCAAAGTGAAGCAGCAAAGTTGTCTTTCCCTCGAGCCTCTGAGCATCCAGGGCAGTATAAACACCATCTGCAGTCCCTACAGGTGGTTAATCCCACCTGTGTACAGGGAGTGTGTCAAAGACATTGGCTCCAGGTAATTCAGTTTCTAGTAATTACCATACTGGAGACAATTTCCAGGAATGAAGTGAGTATAAGGAAAAGGACAAAAAAAGGGCACTACCACTACAGACAGTGAACTGAGGAGAAAACAACACTTTTAAAGTTCTGATTTATTGGATATCTATTCTGTTTGAATAAGCAAGGATATATATTTGAATCAAAATTACTTAAATCAATAAATTGTGGGTTAAGTAATTTTGTTCATACCTATTTTAGAGTGGCATGTTTTGCATTTATGTAAACTTACATGCTTGATAAGATTGCATGTTTTGCAATGTAGATTCAGTTGCTATAAATTTTAAGAGAAAAATGTTAAGCATACTTGCCTGGAAGAAGACGAGAAAGAATTTTTCTGTAGGCCTTTTTCATGCAATCAGGGCTCCAAGAGCTGATTTCCCTGACAAAGGTACTACAAATAAGGAGTAGGCATACATGAAGGAGTAGAAAAGCTTTCCATATGCTGAGGTCTAATGAGAGCAAAATGAGACTGGTTAGAAGTTACTAGATTTTTTCATTGGGAGTGAAGTTTAAAAGCTTGTTGTGCTTAGTAATGTTGTCTGTTTGGTTATGTGGCTGGAAATCTGTTTTTTTGGATAGGAATAAAAAAGTCATGCTTCAGGACAAAACATGAAAGCAAATTATTATTATTATTATTATGCCTACTGAGAAAAGTTTTAACACTTCACATAAAAACAAACAAGCTTCCCACACACACATACACTTTAAAGCTTTGTATATGAACTGTACACTGCTGCCAAGGAAAGTGCATGTTTTTATTTTAGTTGATATATTTTAATTGGATTTTAAGTGGCTCATGAATGAACTGCCTTACATTAATATATTGTCTCTCAATTAGAATGTATACAAGCATCTGAACTAGTGATGAGATTGATGGGCATTATTCAAAAGCTGAGAGATACAGCCTCTCTGCTGCAGTACTCTCCCTTTTTTATGTGTGTCAGTGTGGTTTGGTTTCTGATTTGAGAGTCATTCCCCAACATTTTGTGGTACCTTTTGATAAAATTGTTTTCTCGTTTACACAGTTTGAACACTTCACTATTTTCTGCTGTTTTTCCTGTGATACTCTGTTTTTTTTCAAGCAGCAGCCTGGGTGTAATCGCGGCTTTATTTGCTTGTGTGGGGTCTTGGGGGGAGGGGAAGAAAGAAGAGTTTCCGTCCTGCCCTCATTCTCTGCTGTGTTTGCCAAGCATCCTGGTACAAAACCGACTCTCCTCTCCTCTCCTGAACAGAAGCACTAATTCAGTAGCAGCAGAAGGCACCCTGCAGCCCTGAGGAGGGCCTGAGGAACGTGGCAGACAAACATACAAAATGGCATTACGGGGTGCAGCTCTTTGCTAGCAGTTGTTCAGGTCTAAGTTATTTAATAATGTGAAGGGTGGTTCCACAGCTTAATGGGCTGTTAGCTAAATAACTCCAGGTAGCCCTGTGAATATGCACAGCCACTCCCCTTCTCCTTTAATTATCCAGTTTTATCATGTTTTCCCATCTACGCCTCTACTGTGCTTTTGAAGCTGGTTTTCTTACCCAGATGCCTCTGTCTCATCTGTCACTCTGCTGCTCCGGCATGAAATGCAGATGTGTGAGTGGTGCAGATGAGAGCTGCCCAATGAGCTGTTGTCTACTTGTGAAGCAGAGAGCTTTAGAAAACAGTTGTTGCTGGCAGGCTACCTAGTGGTTTTGCTAAATGTTGCAGGGATTGACAAAAAAATGGGAAAATATAAATGGTAGGTTTTCTCCCTTGCCCATGAATAATCCCATTGATGTTCCACTGAATAGTCAAAGAACGAGAGCTAGCAAATTCAGATTACTGCATATTTATATTATTAATTCCTCCATTATTCTGCTAAGAAACAACAGAGCACAGTTTCTCTGAAACTAAGAGAGAATGCAGAATTGGTTTTCACTTAATTGGCTCTTTTGAAACAAGTCTCTTTGAGAAGCAGGATGTTGTTAGTCCACTGTGTAAAGACAGTGTAACAATACACCTAACACAGAATCCAGAAACAGCTGTATGCAGGGGGCTGTATTCGAGGGGTAAGAATACCCTCATAGCTTTCAAGTAGAAATGAGAATTTATACAAATGCAGCTTTGTCAAGAAGTGTAGTCAGTCATTGAAAACTTAATATCAAAATATCCAGTGGAAATAATCATTGCCTCAAAAAAACGTAAGTTGACTTTCATTCATGTTTTGATCATCAAAGTCTTCCTTCCTTCTTAGAAGGCTAATGAAGAGTGAGAATAGGGTTCTCTGAGCATGAAAAATACATTATTTGCCTTAAAAATTGAGATGTAGTCAGTAACATATAGTGGAGTTTGCTTCCCTTTTCCTAACACCAGTTTTAAGTACTTCCAAAAGTGCTTGTAATTATGTTAAATATTTGTAAGATTCATTTGCCTAAAGATAGTATCATATAAATGTGACAGATTACAAATTATCTTCACCTTTAATTATCTGTTGTTGGGTAAGGTTCAAGTTTATAAGTGAGACAGTTCAGTGGAGTGTTAGTCTTGCAGTTGCTGTATGTTGAAATTTTATCATGATTCTCATCACTGCTTAAATTCAGTCTAATAGCATGGAAAAGTAGTTAAGACTCTTCAAATAGTTGTTTAGTGTTAAGATTTTAAGAAAGAAAATGAGTCATGGTGCTCAGCACCTCAATGCAATCGGTACCTGAAGGAATCAGTGTCAGGATAGATATTTTGTTCAGGAGAAAATAGTGGAAGGGAGGCCTTAAGTTTCATCCTCAACATTTTGAATTTGTGTGCTTTGCTTGGTGTTTCTAAAACAACAACGGCATACAAAACTTCATAACAGCATTTCCCACATGGCGAGCATCTTTCAATTTTACTTCCAAGCTGACTTAAGTTTTGACTCAGGAGAGCATTCGTAAATTTTTGTTAGTCCATTCCTGTTTGACATTTCAGCATATATAAAAATAATTTGCTCAAAGCCTTTAATCTTTAGACTTTGCAAAGCAGAGGGTAATTAGCGATGACAATGACGATTATCTGATACAGACAAGTGGACATTTCTTTAAGGATCAAGATGCTATGCAAAGCAGTGTTTTCAATCCTTGCATCATCCAATTTCCATTTGAAGTTTTGGCTTTAATTTCAGCAGCTACCTTGTTGTGTCCTTTTCCCAGTCCTGAAAGAGAGAACCAGCCAAGGCCACTATTTCTTCAAATTACACCTGTTATTGCTAAATGCAATAGCTTTGCTGCTGCATTTGCAGGTTCATACTAGAAAGGAAAATCAGTAAAGAAAGATTGTATTTATTAAATCATTTTATAGGGAGGATCACTTAAAACATTAAATCTGCAAACTGTGAAAGTAGAGAACTGTGTAGTACTTCCCTTGTCCACCCCAAAGCGATGATCAACACAACAAATACCAGCACAAGGGAAGGCCTTACCAGAGTGCTGGAGAACACATAAATACCAAGGTAGATGTGCTTGGAACTTGCAATTTGCTTCAATTTCCTTTTCCTACCTTTCCTACAAAACCTACTTTTTCCTTGAGGCGTGCAAAATTAATTAGGAGCTCACACATCAAGCAATTGGACATTTCATGGCACTTGCAAAAGATCATTTAAAATATGAATTAAAAAGTTACCAAACTTTTGCAGGTGAAGAGTAACTTTCTGTGACTACTTTCTGTATTCTCTGTTCATTTATTTTGTGGATTAATAGCAAGCTCTTCTCCCATCCCTTTTGTCTTACTGCAGTCTTTCCTCGTAGTATTCCCCTAGAATCTTTGTCAGAGGGATCAGGCAGTCCTTGGCCCAAGGCAGTTACAAGTAGCAGAGCCAGGGGCAAATCACTGCCAGGAATGTTGGAGAGAGTAGCTCTGAAGTGCTGGGAAGAACTTGAAATGGTGAAATGGCTCCAGGTGTTGTGAAAGCCACCTCAAAACTTGTACTGTGCCTGAGTTGTGGGTACTATGCACAGGGGTGGTCCTAGCAGCCAGAAACATCTTACAGACTTGTGACAAAACCCTTATTCCTGGCAACAGCCCATCCTTCAACGTTATTCTGGATAATAAAGCAAAGCAAAATGCTTGGTTGAGTTTTACAAATGTGCAGGTACTGTCTAGGTAAGATTTCTCTGGCAAAGAAGAAGTTCATATTCATATGAAGAAGGGTATATATGAAAACAAAAGCCTAATCATAAGCTCTAGTTTATCTTCATGGAGACAGAATCTTTCAGAAAATAACCTTGACTTGAAAAGGCATCTCAGGCTGAGTTTGATGTTGTGAACCTGTTGCAGTACCATACTGCAAAGGATGAGCAAATACCTAGTACACTTGCATATTCAGTGATCTGTTGGTTAAAGTAATTTCTTCTTGTTGCTTAAGAAAAAGTACGTCTTTTAAGTCTTTGTTAATACTCCAGGGCTTTCAAAACACTTAACAAGCCTGGCATTTGCAGGCTGGTAATATGTTTTGCATAATATCAATGGCCTGTCTTTGTGGCCCATGGGAAAAAGAAATCCTTTTCTTCTTTGTGGTGCATTCATATAGGCCCTCTGCCCAAGATAATTGTGAGTGGAAACACTTTTTGTCTTCTGAAATCTTAATTCCAGCAGCCCAGGTGTTTTGATGAAGCTTCCAGTATATATCTAGCCAAAATGGATTTGCAAAACTTAGCTGCATTTTAGTGGGCGAGTCAGTTGCATTATTTGTAACTTTATGGAGGCCTTGCTGGAATATATTCAAACAAGTGCAAGAAATGCTGTTTGATCTCTTCAGATGGTTAAATTGTGATTCCTGTTAGCACTGCTTTGGCTTGGTGCACCCTGTTTCCTAGTCAACTGAGGATGAAGTTGGAGGAGCTGGCAAGGCTGTGATATTTACATAATACCTTTTTTTCTTGTGAACCCTGAATGTGGATGGAAACAGCCTCTAATCTTCTTAGTGATCTAAGCAAAGATTGAATGCTTTAGGTCAAGCTGGGGTTTTGGATAGGCTCAGTTAGAAAAAAAAAATCAGAAATCCCAGCTCTTCACAGTGATTGCAAATGGAAATATTTACAGACTTAGCTGGTTAATGTTTCAGTAGTTGATAATATTTTTATTATTTCACCAGTTTGCAAAGACTACATGATCTGTTTTGAGCCATAATTTTTGAGACTTCTTGGAAGCAGAACAAACACCCCTTGTATTAAGCTCTGGGCACTGAGTTCATTCCCCTTAGGGTAGTTTTAAGTTGTACCATGAGGGATGAAAAGGCAAGTGTCAGAATAAGCATACAACCTCAAAATGACTGGAAAAGACTGCATATGTGATCTTAATCCTTCTTGCACTGCTACCACTGTGACATGGTAAGAGGAGGAGTTTGTTAGGTGACTGTCCTTTCATACGTCAGTTATGAAAACATACTGACTGGGTTTTCTGTTGTGTATTCCAATAACATAGCTTTTCAAACACTGCTGCCATAAACTTAAAGATTTAAAATTTTTTTCAAGTGGATAAATATCCTGAACTCAGGCTAGAAGTGACATTTCACACTTGATTTGCCTTGCTTGCTTAGATTTTGTGGTATTTTTTCATGCAGAAGTTACATCTTGTCAGGCATTCTGAACCAATGTGCAAGTACAATATATTACAATGAAGGGGGAAAAAATCAGCCTGTCCTATTTACATTTTCCTTTTTCTTGAGGCTTACCTTCCCTAATCCAAAAAATTCCTGTTGAATTGTCTGACTTAATATTACCACAAGGAGTTTTATTGTGTATGGCATCTTCACATAATATAAGATCACTCAGAGACTGATTTCTCAGAACATGAAAGTTAGTAGGAGCTGCTGGCCGTCTTTTAATACCTGCAGCCTAACGTTTGCAAAGCAAATGGTCAGGTTTTGTGTGATTGCTTTTGTAACTTAAGTTCAGCAGCAGGCTTTTTTTTTTTTTTGCTTTACTTTGTGTTCAGTAATAGAATCAATATTACAACCATTCCCTGCTCGAACTTGTAACCACTGCATTTCATTAACTTCCTCAATATTTGATGCAAATTGTTTCTAATTAACATGTCTCTGAGTAAAGGAAAAAAGGATTCTTCAAAACCTGTGTGCAGTCTGTGTAATAACAAAATTTTATTCTCAGCTATGAAGACTTACACCGTTTTATGACCTTTTTCAAAATTGCTGTTGCTATTATTTTTATTCTTGTAAGTAGTGTATTTTAGAATGAAACCTTTTTTATCTGTATTATAATTAATAACCAGAAAATGAAAACATAGTAAGGCAAGTAAGGACATGATTCATTATTGAGAAAAAAGAAGACAAATTAACCATACTCAGAACTGGTCTAATGTTCTAATGTTTTCATTAAGGGAAATGTTTAGTAGGTTCTGTCTTTTTGGTATGTCTTATCATTATTGCACACATTAGGTGTGCATCTGTTTTGGTTTTTCTCCCTTTGTCTGTAAAGGAGATGATCCAGTCTGTTAAAAACAAACAAACAAAAAACCAAAAAAACAGAAAAGGAGAAAAAAAAGAGAAAAAAAGGGAGGGAGTGGGAGGATGGGGAGAAAAAGAGAGACATGTCAACCATGTCCTTGTGATTATCCAGAAATAAATTTGAAGAGTGTAGGAAAATTTTGGCCATCCACTGTAAAACACCATTAAATTTGAAGTGTAGGCATCAAGGGCAATTGCATGAACATGTCTGCCTTGCATTTTCTACATGGAAGGAAAACATGTAGGAAGGAATAAAAATATACACACAGTTTCTGTATGTAGTATAAACTTTCTGTATGTATATTCTTTTTTACAACTAAAAGAAGATAAATATATAGGGATACATAATCAGAAGAGGATATTGCAGGAGTCCAAATTGTGCTTGTAGAAGCTTTTCAAAGGAGTTTACCAAATCCAACCTCTGAGCTCTGTATTGTTATTCCAATGGGAAGAAATGAAAGATAGCAAGGGGCCTATGGCCTCAGAGAGCAACTCGTCGATGAGATTGAGGCAGTCTAAATCTGACTGTACCCTAACACAATTGTTCAGCCCTTCCTCCCTTTTCCCACCCTGGCAGCATGTTCTCCTTGCTCCTTTTTGCCTTCACTTCTGTGAGTGTGTCGATGCCATGACGAGCAATTGTCTCCTGTTCCACTTCCTTCACATTGTTCATTTTTGTCTGGGTGAGTAATCCTCCCTGAGTTAGGGCACAAACTCCTGTGCCAGCATAAGGGAATCCGTGAGTTCCTGCAGCTGGAGGCCACAAGACCACACCTTTTAGTGGCTGTATGGATTTAAATCAAATGGAAAACAATATGGAAAAGCAGCCTGAGCTTTCCCTGCATCGTGCCCCTCCTAACCACAACCTTCACTGTAATAGCAGCAGAGATTTAGACAAGTATGCCACTAGGCTAATTAAGGGCTTTTCTGCTAAAGATGCTTTTGTCTCAGGCTTTAGTTCTGGAGATCTGAATGTAGGTATATATATAAAAAACCACAGAAATGAGACAGATTTTAAGGCCTTGATTAAGACTTTGTTTTGTTTTTATATATACACCAGTATGATACATGCTATGGATACTCAAGTTTCGTCTTTGGGATTTTTTTAATTTAAAAATGTTTGTGAAACAAATTACAGATGTTATTTTATTCTGCCTGTTTTCAACTGATATTTCCATGAACATGATATGTTCATGATGCTGGATGTCACTCAAACCATTCAGGTTGCCAGTTTGAAATGTAAAGGCTGGTTTCAGTGAAACTTCTCTTGTTGGAAGCAGGAGCTTGCATATTTTACTCTAAAAGCAATGCTGGACTGACTGTTCATCAGTAATTGTGAATAATTATTAGTGATTTGAGTAAGCTTTCAGAGTTTTGCAATATTAGCATATATGGAAACACCTGTAGGGTTCCTTTTCATTAGCTATGCCTGTGTTTGGAAATGTTCATGAACATCTGAGGTAGAGAATAAATAAGCCTGTGGTTCCATAGCTCTTACTGATTTTTAAAATCTTTGTGCTGTTTGAAATAAATCTGATCAGAGTTTCAGCTTGATGATTACACTGTACTTTTTTTCCTTGCTTCACCTTCCATCCTTTCATAAACTGATAGGGATACAGTTCTCTTCCACATTCATAGGAGTACTTAACACTTACTGTTAAAGCTGGTTTGAATTAAGTATGTTTTCACAAAATTTGCTACTGCAAGATGGCTTGTTTTCACAATTATGACAGTTATGTTGAATTATGTTGTCTCCCTTTTTTTTTTTGTTATGAAAAGGCAGTGTCTTGGTTTTCCAGAACATGTTCTACCAGTCCCCTCACCATTCCTATAGTACTCTTCTCTTAAACAAATAGGAACAGAAGGTTTAGAAAATACACCCCAATTCCTGACTAAACTTCAGTGTCTCATGGATGCTTGTGCCCTTGGTATTTAGTTGCATTCAATTTCATGTTATCTCATGCTCTGTAGCATTAATGAAGGCAATGGGGCGTTGTTTTGATCCTGTTATTTATTCTTCTCCCTAGCTGTGTGCTGCCCACCTGCCCACACGATCCGAGGCACCCAACCACTATCAAGCAGTGTGTCGGGCTCTGTTTGCCGAAACAATGGAGCTCTACACTTTCCTGGCCAAAATTAAAAGTGCAAAAGAGGTAAGCAGTCTGAGAAGGTTTTCTGCTTTCGAGCTCATCACCATGTGAATTTGGCTTACAAAATCACTTCTGTATCCAGCCAGTAGGGAATGTCAGATGCTTAAGGAGATGATCTATAGTTTTCAGGGAGTACACTTCTTCAGCTGAGGTTGGTTTTTTTTTTATTTTGACCTGTAACCATTTACATCCCTCAGAATTTGTTATTAATTGTGACTAGTCTATTTGGGCGTAAAACAAGAGATTTTCGTGGAGGGTAACACATTGCATACATGTACCCATTCCTGCATGTGTGTATGCAATATATTTGAGTCTAAACTCTTCTCTGGTGTTTTGGGGATGTTATAAAGTGTCAGAGCTTTGCCTGGTCTTCTCAGATCCTTCTCATGCAGGAATTCTCTTTGCTGAGAATTATCTGAGAGTCTTCTTGCTCGTATTTTGTCCCCAGTCAGCAGAGTCAGCTTTAAAAATAGAAAAATTTTCCCCTTCAGGTCAGAGTGCTTATGTTCACTGCCTGTTTGGCTGTTGCTGTTGGCTGGAAAGCCATCCTGTGAACCATTGCAATTAACGGGTCTGGCTGAAGAGTGATTTCAAGGATGGTATTTACTGCTGATAGTTTCATTGATCTGACCTGCAGAGTGGCCCTGTGAACAGTTGTATTAAAACAGTCTGGGTACTGGTAACATTGGAAAACTGGTGGGTAAGGGGAAGGGCAGGAAAGGAAACTCATTTCTCAAAGCTGGTTTCTTCACCAAAGCAAACTTGTCAAGTAGCAATGCTTTCATATTTTTTTTTTCTTAATAAATCCCTGAAGGATTTTCTTTTCTTTTGTAAGTCAAGATCTACAGTGCCTTTGAAAAACAGGATAAGATTTTAGAGGCTGACCTAAAAATTTTGCTGCTGAAAGAGGCACAGCTGTTCCACCCACGCACATGTACTCCCACTGTTTTCCTTCTTCTGGTTCTAGGAAACAAATGCAATAAATATCAAGCAAAACAAAAAATAAAGGAGTTACTCCTTGTCAGGTTAATGAGCTGAATCAGCTCATTAAAGGGTCAGATGAGCCTCAGAGCAGCACAAGAGAGCTTTTATCATGCTCATGGTGGAAGATGCAAACCAGTCAGAAACATAAGGGGTTGCTGCTCTTTCCTTCCTTCCTGAGATGCATCATCCAAGAGGGAGGATCCTTAAACAGAGTTTTTCTACTGCACAGGGTCACATTTCATCTCCACTTTTTATCCAGTCCTATTCAAACTGAAAGCAATTTTTAAACTGAAGCAGTGTCCTACAAGGATAATTTTGACAATGTCAGCATGGCTAAAGAGCCACTTGTTTTCTGAAGTGCCTGTGTTATGGGACATCTGCATCCAGTGCCCCTGATACAGGGAGCAGTCAGGATACAAGATCTCCATGCTAAAGCTGTCTCCCAAACCTTGATATCATTCATTTCACATCTTGGCTTTTAATTACTGGATATGTTAACTGAGGGACTGGTGCTGGAAACACCTCACTCAGCAGCTGTTGCGAAATCCATGTTGAGGCTCAAAGATAACACCCTTCAGAGTTCTTCTTTATGCTCAGAGAGGAATTATGTTTCCAATAGTTCTCAAACACCTTGGCCACAGTGAGCCGTGATATGGCGGTTTTGTTGTCAATGTCAAAATAAAATGCTGGGGGCTATAACCATTTAAAATCATGTCTTAACAATAATATTTTTAGATTATTTTAAAAGGTGGAAAGGCATTTCGAATTTGCAAATTATTTAATCACCTTATCATTGGGCAGGAAAACCCAACAACATCTGATTGTACCATAGAGAACACTCTATGAGTTAATCCCAAATGAAAGAAACCATTTGCCTCTCACAGACTATTAGGCATTGATTCAAAGCACATTTAGGTCAAAGGAAGTAATCCTTGTGGATGGAATTTTGGCCCTACTGAATCAGTAAGATTTTTATTGCTGCACCTAACCAGGGCCAGAATTTTGACCTTTTAATTTCATTTTACTCTGGATCAGTCTCTCAGTAGGCATGTAAGAAATTACCAAGAAAATTATCTTGGAAGTGGCTTTTGGAATCTGAATACTTTGGGTTTATGATGTGCTTGGTCCTTGGTCCTAGCTTTTATCTAACTATAGATTTGGAAGGTATTTAATTTTGAAAATAATACTGTGTCCAAAATAAAAAATAGGTATGAAGAAAATATGAGGTGAAATGCTTTAAATCTTGTTGCACCATTTTAAAATCACCTTTATAGTTTATACTTGAGGCAAGCAGGGATCATATGATCACGTTAGGTTTGTGCCAGTAAAAGCTGTGCTGTTGTTTACATGCTCTTCTGCCTTGCAAGTACATAGCAGAATCTTAAGTCATGAGGAGTACAGTTAAATACTCTCCTCATGAATTCATCCTTTCTTTTCCTTTTGTTGTTGTCATATAAGTAATGGGCATAATGGAGATAAACACTGAATACTTAAGTAAGGAAATTTTGTTGTCATGGATTTGTGGTAATTGCATTGGCAGAGAACTGGGGGAAAAGAACCAAGTTACATACATCACTTCCAATTAAAAAAAATTATAAAGTGTAATATTGTGGGTTTGACAGTAAAGATGCCAGGAATTTTAAATTGTTATTTTGTTTCAAAAAATAACAGCCTAGTTTGGAGAGCTTCCTTTAGATTCCGTCAGATCCCGACACAGTTGTGGATGTGAGATCAAAATGAAATAAAAAATACCAAAAAGGGAAAATAATCCTCTGAAATGATTTATAATAACTTTCCTGTGGATAAAAATTACTTTGAAATTACTTAGATTCCTTCTAGGGCCACTGAGTGGCATCTGGGTATCGCAGGTATATGAGGTTCGTATTTTTTGGTCAGTAGATGCTTAAATAGGCAAGCTTCACTGTAGTGGAAGAGGGAGAATTTTTATCTGTAAAAATTCACTTGCTTGGAGTGAACTAAATCTGACCTATATTATGCTGCAGCCTAGAACAGGTTTAGATGGAAATAAACTTCGAAAGAGTCAGGGAAAAAATACTGCCATGATGCTGTTTTCAATTTGGCCCTGTAAAAACTTAGCAGGACTTTGAAAGTCCAGGATTTCAAGAGGGATAGATTGGTAGGTAGGAGGGATAGACCTGTAGGTTGTAATATGTTTCAATACTAGTATATATACTGAGGAGTCACATGTTCTCCAGTCATCATCTGTCATGTAACAAATAGAGCCTAGATTCACAAAGGGTTGTACATGAATTTGAGTGAGTGTATTAATCAGAAATGATGAAGTGATGAGTGAGCTGTTCAGATCATCTCAATGGATGTCAAATAGAATGTTTAAGGCACTTTGTCACATAATTGATGCCATATGATTATTTCCAGTCTGATTCCCTGTGTATGAAAGGTCAGCAGTGAAGCTGACTTGCAGGCAGGGAGATGGTACTTCCATTCTTGAAAAGTGTGAAATGTTTCATGTAGTGGATGTGCAGGATGGACAGAATTGAGAAGGATGTGGTAGTGCTGTTGCTATAGTTTAAAAAAGTAAACAACTAAAAATATTCTTTTTGCAAGTTGAAGATTTTTTAGCAAGTTTACTGGGGTGTTTTTCAGCTTGCAGGCAGCACCTGCATGCTGCTCAGGGTCTGTGAAAGGTGTCTTTGCTGCAGAACCACCCTGGGTACCATCTGCTGCTATCCAGGAGTAGTCTTCTGATGGGCCAGAACCTCCTAATTCTTGTGACTTGCTGTTTAAGCTTTTAAAGCTGATAACAAAAATAGAGTACAGCTTGTTTTTCATGACAAGAAGTGAGGTTTCAAAATTGCCGTAAGAAAATCCCACAGAAATGGATTCTCTGTCTTTTCTTTTTTTTCTTTTTTTTTAAAAATTGTTTTGGTGGTCCGCAAGGTGAAGGAAATGCACACATGTATGGCAGAGGGCAGGTAGTTTGAATATCTGCTAAAACTTGACCCATGTGAAAGAAAAGATTCATCTTTTTCAGGATTGTCCAAAAGTCATTGACATAACCTTTGGTGGCACCTGGCCATAGACAGAACTGTAGGCACAAATAAATGATGCCCATGAGATAAAGCAAATGTTTCTGCTGGGAAGTATCTGAAAAGGTCACACACATTGCTCAGAAATGGCATCGAGTGTGACTGAGAGAGACAGGGAGAGACTGTGCAAGCAAAGGAATGCAAAATTGGTGCTCTGGATCAGACAGGGGATTCACCAGGACTGTATCAACATTGTGAACTTGCTTTTTTGAAGGGATATCTGCCCTAGTCCTCCTCTGGCTCCCTGTGACTGCCTGGTCTTGCCTTCTCCTGGAGTTAATGTTCCACGTGCACTTCATGGCTGAGCGAGCCAGCAATGTGCCCTTGCTGCAAGAAGCCTTATGGTGTCCCAGGCTGCATTAGGAGGAGTTTTGCCTCCAGGTCAAGGGAGGTGATCCTCCCCTTCTGCTCAGCACTGGTGAGGCCACAGCTGGAACACTGGGTGCAGTTCTGGGCTCCTCAGTACAGGAGGGACATTGACATAATGGACAGAGTCCAGAGAAGGGCCACGGAGATGATGAAGAACTGAAACAGCTCTCCTGTGAGAAAAGGCAGAGAGACCCAGGGCTGTTCAGTCTGGAAATGAGAGGGCTCAGGGGGATCTCATCAATGTCTCTAAATACCTGAGAGGAGAGTGTGAAGGGGACAGCATCAGACTCCTTTCAGTGGTGCCCAGTGACAGGACCAGAGGCAGGGGACACAAACTAAAACTCAGGAGGTTCCTCTGAACAGCCAGGAATACTGTTTTTACTGTGAAGGTGACTGAGCACTGACAGAGATTTTCTGGGGAGTCTGTGGATTCTTTGTCCTTGGAGATATTCAAAAGCTGCCTGGACAGGATGCTGGACAGCTGGCTTCTGGGTGGCCCTGCTTTAGCAGGGGGGTTGCACCAGCTGATTTTTAGAGATCTCTTCCACTCTCAAACACTTTGTGACTCTGTGGGTGGTGCCAGTAAAAGTGATACTGGCACGTGGGATGTAGACCTGTGGATAATAAACTCCTCAGCTGGCACAGGTGGTGCTAAAAAACACCGTGTGATGCTGGCCAGCATAGGAGATGAGTGTCCAGTAGGCAGATCTGTTGCAGTTAGGTTTGACTTCTATCTCAAAAAGTTTTAGAGATTGATATGCACCCTAGAGCATAAAAATTAATATTCCTTCCAAAACTAATTAAGACTTTGTATATTTTTATAATTGCCTACATCTCTAATTGTAGTGAAAATCCGTGCTCATCAAAAAATCATCCATAATTTCATTATCCACAGTATGCCTTGTAATTAGGCTTTTGGTAGAACACAGAGAAAGCTCCCAATCTGTCATCTTTGTGCTGTTCTTTTAAAACATGTTGCTTTTCATTTCAGTCCTTTCTGATGTAAAAACAGAATTCTTTCAGCCTGCCTGGATGTGTTTCAATCTGTTCTGTAGGAAATGTAAACATACAAATTCTAATTAAGTGCATGCATAGAAATGAAATTGTTTCTTTTTTTCCTGGTTTCATGCCATACAAAGATTCATTTGGAAAAGAGCTAATGAAAAAGTCAGGTGGCTATACTGCTATATTATTTCTAGAAAATATGATAATGGAGGTAGTTAATAGGTACCTAAACAATGTTAATGGCTAACTTATTTTGGAAATAGAGTCATTAGCCCAGTTACTCTCAAAAGTCTTGTGACTGTAAAAGTTGTCAAATATTCTGCTGCTTGGATTTTCAGAGAGCACAGCTGGAGAAATTAATTAATTCACAAACTTTTCAGCTCGTAACTTCACTTTTGCCTACACTTCCAAGTCTTCAGTGACTCCACTTTTGCAGCTGTGTTGTTATCAGGCTTGCAGCTCCATCGTGATCAGTTTGATCCCTCAATTTAGGACCTTTAATAAGGGAAAATGCTGCTGGATTGTGTTGGGCGGGGGAGAGTTTGGTTTTATTTCTTAAGTGGTGTAGACACTGTCACTCAGTCAGTGTTAAAGGCCCTTGGTTTGGGTTTTTCTGCCTCTTACACAGTCCTGTTGAGCAGCATGTTGACTATTGCCCTCTCCAGAGATGAGCAAAGTGCATCAGCCCATACCTCTATACACAAAGAACTTTGTCTGCTATCAGCTTGAGGTTTTCATGAACTGATTTAACAGATCCTGTGCCCAGTTAGAATTAAATGGGTTTTGGGTCTTTTCGAAGACCTAGAGTAATGCTGCTGCCTAAGCCCTTGGAATTTAAACCCATGTCGAATAGCTGAAGGTGTATAAAAGTTTTTCCCATATGTGCGTGTTGTGTATTTTTAAATTGAGCCTAGATGTGCAAGAATATTTTACTAGTTTCACAGATAGCAGTGTAAGAGTCAATTTAATCAGTGAACAAATGACTCCTAATAAAGAGTGTAAACTGGGAACTGCAGTAGACTGTGCCCTGCAATTGGTGAAAGTCCAAGTCCAGGTCTAGATTCCCTAGAATACCACATTCATTAAAGCATCATGTTTTAGAAAGCATTTCATGGAAAGGAGTCTTTGACACTGTGCTGACAAGAGTCTTACATAAACTCCCATCTGTCACTGAGCACAGAAGAGCACATCTCAAATGTGGGCCACACACCAGCAGCAAATCAAGTGCCTGCTTTTAATAGTGCAGCAAGAGGTTTGAAGACATTTGATATTTTTATTACTAGCTTTGTCACAAAATGCAGTCTTCTGAAAAAATGGCCAAATGCTGTAAAGGTTTACAAAAAAAGCTAAAGCTCTTGAAACAGTAATTTCCTACACACCCTTACTGCCTGAATGAATGCCCAGGGTGTAATAGGTGATCTGGGTCTGTGGTATGGGTCTGAGGTTCTGGGATCATTTAGAAAAACCATTTTAAGATTTTCCTGCTTTCTGAAATGGAAATCCATTTAGGCCATGTATTTATTATACTGTAATAGCTTTTCTTAAGCCATTGTCCCAAGGGTAAGTGCAAGTGGCTACAGCAGCAGCAGCTGAGGTTGCTTGCAGGTTTTGGAACACAGTTGAATTCTGACAAAGGGTCTATTGCATTTTAAATGTATTGGTTTCTATAATTTATGGTTGAAACAGAGGCAGAAACCCACTGATGCTGGCTGGAGATGCTGGAGGGAAACCCTAATGTTCTGTTTAGTCTACAAGTTAAACATAATCCTTTGTCACAGTGAATTATTGCTTCCCAAGCAGCACCTGACAGGTGTAGAAGAGTTATAGAAACCTTACTAAACACTTCCTGCAAGCATAGAGCTCTTGCTGGTTTCTTCCAAATCTTTTTTTAGTTCTATAATGATGGAAATTCCTTTATCTTCTACTCTTCTCCACTAGTTGCTGGATGAGCTGCATTTAAGTGCCAGTGCCAGGTACTAGGAAGGGAATGAACTGTCCCTGCAAAGTGGGTGTCTGTGGTACCAGAGCCAAGCACTCAGCACAGGGATGGGGAGTAAAAGAAGCCCAGCTTTGGCAGTAACCTGTGCTTTTACCAGCTCATTTGTATCATAAAACTGCACTTGCAGACATTTCATCTCTTGGCTGGCAGGTTTTGCTCCTGCAGCTCTCTGGTGCATGGTCAGCAGCATCACTTACACGTGTGCTCTCTTGGGTAGGAACTGCCCCTCTAGCTATGTTCCAGAGGAACTAATTAGATGGCTGCCTTATTTGGAAGATCTTTCAGCTGTTCAGGGTGGATTTGTTTTTGTTTTTTTCCCTTCTTATTTTCTGCTCTTAGGAAAAACACGTTGTAATCTCCTCTAGCTTCATGAAATATTTATGTCAGTCACAAGCATCAGCCTTTGGGCATAAACCAGCCCCATAAACTGTATGGTGCTGAGATGGGTGACTGTCACCAGTCTTGTTGAATAGCTGAAGTATAGGTTAAGCAACTGGAACACCTTAATTTTCAAAAAAAAATTAAAGTGTACCTTCCAGTATGGGAAGGAGGAGCAGATCTGACAGTTGTGAGCCTGTTTATTGAAGTTATCTTTTTGATTACAAAGATATAAAGGAAAAACTATCAGATGTTGTATTTTGCAGTTTACCAGAAGATGTTTAGCAGTTTGCAAGAAAGAAATTTACAGTTCATAGGTACTGTATTTGAAATGATTACTCCAACTGTATGATGCAGGAAAGAAGAAACCCTGGATAGCAGAATACACATAAGCAAGGCCTTTATGTTACCCATTCTTTCCATTTTTCTGTTTTTCCCTTGGAAAGGGCAATTGCCTGTAAATGTCAGACTGACTGCAGTGCCAGGACCAGCAGAAGTTTCCATAAAGACATTCTTTCCCAGTTGGGTATCCTGTTATGATGCTGCAAGTCATGCCAAAATGTTCCCACATTGTCCCATGATGTAGCTGCTTGTGTTAGTGTGGGTGATTTATGGTTTTTTAGAGTCTTCTTGTAAATTATGTATCTTATTTTGAAAGGGCAATGGTAGTAATTCTTCTTAGATGCTAAAGCAATTGTGTTACTTACATAAATAAGGTAATAAAAACCCATCTGGTATCTTTCCAAAACCTCTGTGGTAGCTGACTCCCATGTCCTATCTCTGCAGCCAGATTTGGTACATGCTTGCACTGTTGAATGTGCAAGTTAAGCACTCTTCCAGTGCTTTCATGCTTTACACTGAAATGCTGGCAGTTCAGGAACTACTTCCAGGAAAAAAAAAAAGGTTTTAAAAAGTATACTTATTTTTATTTTTTCTGGAAAGCTCAGAAGCTGAATTGAGACTGATTGTTCAGTTCCTTTAAAGGATGAGCTTAAGTGCTTAAAAGATATACTTTTGGTAGATATGTCTGTCAGATCACTGACCTGTTGCTTTAGTCTCATAAAATAAAAAAATTAACTAGCAGAGGACTTAAATATCCATTTCAGATATATTTGTGAGTACTTAGAAAACAGATCAAATTAAACCTTGTTAAAGATTTCCTGGAAAACTCTCTGTAAAAGTGAAGTGGATTACTGAGAAATTGTTTGTACTGCTGATTCCGAAACATTGCAATACAGAAGTAAACAAACAATTTAAAAAAAGCCTTTTGAATGTACACATGTATAAGAAAATTCATGTAAAGCCACAGCCTTCTGTATTCAAGCTTGCCTGTTCTTTGGTCTGCTGTAACTTTTAATTGTTTCTCATTTTCTTGTTGATATGAAAACTTTTTTTTTTGCCCCTTTGCACACTATCTTTTCCATATTTGCAATGATGTTGTTCATAAGTAGCAGTTTTCATCTTCAAAAGATCTGAGTCTCTTCCTCACAGGATTTTATTACTGATATTTCAGAATCTATACCCATGTTATACAGACTAATTAATTGGAATATATATATATGCAGGTCTGTCCCTATTCAGTGTAAAGGATTTCTCATAGTTTATTTCTGCTTCTACAAAAATGAGCTGCCTTGAATTCAACAAGCATTAATTTTGGTGTGAATGGATCCTTATCAAGTTGATAATATTTTTCTGTATTGTAGCTTAGCAGACCTGATAGATGGTTAAAGTTTTTTTCTGTGCATATAAAAATTTAGAGATATAAACATTTTAATGTGTAGTTTTTCCTCCAGTATGTTATTATCTGAACTACTTTCATACATACTCAAAACTTAAGAATTGTTTCCAGCATTTAGGGTTAAATTTCCAAGGAAGAGAAATACATTCCAATAGTGTTTCAAGTTACTTTTACAGTATTGCTATTCAAGTCATAAAACATTTGGTAGAACACCCAAACAACATGATTGAAGAGACTAAAAATTTGGCTTCAGTTTTACTTGAGAGTTAATGCCACTCTTGATTTATTGACTCTTTTCCTTTTCATTGGCAGAACCTGAAGAAGATTCAGGAAATGGACAAAGAGGCAAGTGATGAATCCAGCACGGATCTTGACGAACTGAAAAATGCTGACTGGGTAAGACAACAATGGAATAGTGATTCAGGATCACACCTGGTAGTTTATTTTTCTTTATGAAGCTTAACTAAGGCATTATTACCTCTGCCCTCATGAGACCCCACCTGAAATGGTGTTCATCTGTGTAGCTCCCAGCATAAGAAACATGTGGACCTGCTGGATTGAGTCCAGAGGAGGCCAAAAAGATGCTCAGAGGGCTGGAGCACCTCTCCTGTGGCAGCAGGCTGAGAGAGCTGAAGTTGTTCACCCCAGAGAAGAGAAGGCTCCAGGGAGACCTTAGAGCACCTTCCTGTACCTAAAGGAAGCCTCTGAGAGAGCTGGAGAGGGACTTTTTATAAGGACATTTAGTGACAGGATGAGATGTGATGGCTTTAAACTGAAAGAGAGTCAGATTAGATATTAGGAAAAATTCTTTACAGTGAGGATGGTGAGGCACAGGAACAGGTTTCAGCAACTTAGTCTAGTGAAAGGTGTCCCTGCCCAGTGCAGGGGGGTTGGAACTAGATGAGCTTTAAGGTATTTTCCACCCGAACCATTCTATGATACTGTGTTCAAATCAGTCTCTGGGTTTATTTTTTTTTTTAACATATGAATTAATAGTAACCCACTACAAGTTAGAACTAAATGAAGTCTCAAGTTTCCTTTGCAGACAGATGAAATAATACAAGTATCCAAGCAATATTTTTTTCCTTAGGCTGTTTTTGTGGAGAAGCTTTTGCAGTTTAAAGACTGGACATTTAGACAGGTACCATACTGACCACTCCTCAGAGGGGCAGTCAGGCAGGAGACAGAGCCACCAGCTGAATTTCTCCAGTGATGAAAGACAAAGGCTGCAGGGAAACTCTTAAGCAGGAAGTAACTCAATTTATTTTCTAGGTACTGTTCTTGCCAGTTCATAGAGGAAATATTACGAGGTTCTTAAAAAGTACTTGATTTTAATTTCCCAGTCTTCTATCCACCACCTGTTCTTTCTTTTCTCCAGCCATCCTGCTCCACAGAAAATGAGAGGAAGGTGTTAGTGTGTGGTGCTCTTACAGGCAGAGCAAAAGGTGTTGATTTTTTCTCTTGCAAGATCTTAGGACTTGGAGTCCATTCCAAAATTTCTATTTGAAAGCAACTTTTGGGGAAATTTTACAGGAGAGTCTTGGGTAACAAAGCTTCAGATTCAATCACTGTTTTAATTCATGTAGTATTAGCTACAAGTGTCAAAACTTTGATTATGTGCTTGCAGTATACTTGAAGTGGGAATTTAGATGTAAGGTATGAGAATTTCACATCCTGTTTCCATACTTGATGTGAGACCCAGCAGTTCTGCTGAGTTGCAACATAGTTTTGTTTTGTTCATGAGCGTTAAAAATAAGCTTATATAAAACAAAATGGAATTTGGTTGATGTGTTAAAAATAAAATAGTACTGTAAATATTTGGTGGTGTCCAGGAAGGAGACTTTGGTTTAATGCGAGGTGGTATTCCGGGGTAAGGTATGAAGTAAAATTTCTGTCTCCTTTGTCTTCAGGCTCGTTTTTGGGTGCAAGTGATGAGAGATTTACGGAATGGTGTTAAACTTAAGAAAGTTCAGGAGCGGCAGTACAACCCGCTCCCCATAGAGTATCAGCTCACACCCTATGAGATGCTGATGGATGATATTCGATCCAAACGCTATACCTTAAGGAAGGTCATGGTAAGTCAAGAGAACCACTGCAGTTTGTCAAATATGAAATGTTATTTTCCTTTTTTTATCTTCTTTTTGTCTTTTTTGTTTTTTCTTCTGAGAATCTTGAAATTATTATTTCATATGGATACTAATGTTCATGGGGTTTATATGGGATCATAAATTTGCACAGTGCATTGAGGGAGAGAACATGAAAGCAACACATGTAGGGTACTTTGTTTTCCATGTGGCAGGCATTTAAAATTCTGAAAGACGTGCCTACCTGTCATAAGCTTGAACAAATCACTTGTGTTGGGTTTGTGATAAGAGTCATCTCAAAAGTCCTGTCATACTTTCCACTGAGAGCTTGTTTTAGATTGTTTTCCTATTGGAGAGTACATTTATCTTGAGCTACAGCATAGTTTTTTGAGTTCCAGAATGTAAAGTGCTACCATGAATGATACTGTGATGGGAAAGGAAAATCTACAGTGGTTGAAAAACTGCCTGTATCACAGTGTTTGAAATCTTACATTACCATGATCTGTTACAAATTTTCAAGGAGCAGGCTATGTAAAAAAAAAATTAAATCTTCATTTGTAGAAGTTGAGCTCAGTTATTTTCAGCATATTCTCTTGTTGCTTTCAAGTTAAGACTATATGCCACAGCAAGCTGGAGAATGTTCATGGGTCTCCTCCCCCTAGATCCTCATAAAGGTGCTTGTAAAATTGACTTGAGACACTCTTTTTATCAGAACTCATTTGATATTTACTGGTGTCTCCCTGTTCTTTCTATCCTTTTGCGTTATATTCAACATTAAGATGTTCTTCCTGATCATCTAGCAACTGATCTAAAGGTTCTTATCCCTGGTAGGACATTGCAAATCCCTTTGTCAGGCATGTATTTGGTCAATATCAGTATTTATACCTTACACTTACTTATCTTCACCTGTCCTTACAATGGAAGCATTGTCTTAGAATATTCAGTATTCAGATGTATTTACTTTCCTGACGAATCTTCACAGAGTGAGAGAGCTGTGATTCCACCAAAAAAAAAATCAGAGGGGAGGGTGGGGTGTGAGGGAGACAGATGAGAGAGGCAGAAAGTGTGTAGTATAAATGCTTTTTATGTTTGAGCTGAAAATACTTTCCTAATCGAGATCTGGATTTATACTATCTGATTGTGTTTATTTTCTGCTGCAGATGTTGCTTAAATGTTGAATTAATAGGGTAAAATACTCAGGCTATCTGTCTTTCTCCTAGCAATTCAGAGAACTGTGCTAAGTGTTCCTACTACCCTCTGCAAAAGAGGACCAGTCCCCTCAGGACCTGAATTACTGTATGCAATCAGAACAGTAGTTTTGTTTGAATGGGAACCCCTGGGTCATTTAATTTTGCTTTTGTCAGACTAGCTTTTAATTCATCTGCTGCTAAGCAAGCTCCTGCCTCTTCAGAAGAGATTTCCTTCATTATGTGGTACATCTTGGGGGCACAGCTGCTGCTCTGCTCATCCAGACTCTGGCTCTGTACAAAATCCCTGGAAGCATCTATTTTTGGCCTGCTGTCTTGTCTTCTAGATAGATTGTCCAAAGTGAGCTCTGGGAATAAATATGATTGCAGTCAGCTGCAGGTACAGTACCTGTAGGGCTGTCTGTGATGCAATTGCTGGCTTAGTCCAACAACTGCTGATGACACTGAGTTAGAAAAATTACTTCTTCCTTACCAGAAACCTTAAACTCAGTAACTTGGATTTTGCTGTGGGGTCTGTTTGTAGATTGTGCAAAGCATGTTCAATAATAAGAGTGCAGCTTGACTTGGAACATGTGGAACCTGAAGGATTCACACAGAATTACAGGTTTAGCTAGATTGCATAGATACAGCATCCTCTGACTGGCCAGCACAGGTTGAAGCTGATTGTATGGATTCTCATCAGTGGAAACCCTTGTGGTTCTTGAGAAGAGGAGAAAAGGATGAAGATCCCAATTAATTTTAAGGCAGTTTGGGAAAGATGGATTATGTTTCTTTCTGTTGTTTAAAATGGATGTTCAGCAAAATTTGAATTAAAAGTAATTTTTGCTTTTAATTTATGGGTAGTAGTTTTAGACTTGGTAGCTTGTGAGGACATTTATCCTATTAATGATACTAAGAGGTTAAGTAAATTTTCAAAGTAAAAAGTAATTTTTTAAAGTAAATTAAATGCAACATGAAATCTTTACTGTTCTATTTATTAACGTGATTTTGTGTTTAAAGAGTAGCTTGATCTGTCACTGACTACTCAGTGTTCTGAATAGAAATTAAGGAAGGAACAGATGTTTCTGTTAGGCCATATTTTATTGTTTCAGACTGTTGTGCTAACAGACAGCAGTAACTGGAGCTTCCTGTTCTCACCCATTGTTATAGTGCAAATATTCAAAATGTTTTGAAGATGTAAAATGTCAAATTCTGAGCTTTTGGTAAATTACTGGTTTCATTTGTTTCAGTGACGTTGGCATTTCTATTTCAGTACATCTGAATATAATTTTAGATTTGTCATCTTTCTATCCTGAGGCAAGAGTCCTCATTGCTGCAATTATTGTGGGACCAAGATAGCTTTAATTCTGGAATTTTATAAACTCTAAGTATCTACCTTAGAGGAATTTAATAGCTTTCCTCACCTATGGAGCACCCATTCCCACAAAAACTAAAAACTGTGGTCATTGGTAAAGTCAACACTTGGAAATGGAGAAATTTAAGAATTAAATTACTCTTGTAGACTTAATTTTTCTTTATTATTTGTATGTGTTGAGCTACAGTTTTTAATTTCAGAGTGCTTCACAATTAACTTTGATTTCTGCCCATCTCCACCTGCCTCCAAGATAGGCACCATTCACTGTATTTCTTGAGCAGTGCTTATTGAACAGTAACTGATATCTCTTGTGTTACCTACTCAATACATGCCTGTCAGATACTTTTATGCCTTATCCAAGCTCAGCATTGTGTTACATAACAGTTACACTTTTTGTAGGTAGCAGCACTCTTGTCCTATTGGAGCTCTTCTCAAGTACCTGTCCTGCAGTGGTATTGCCTTGGCCATGTTGCAGAAGGGAAATTTAAACATATAGGTTGAAGCCATTATTATCAAAAACATCCAGTAATTTGAATGTCTAAGCTGAGAGTTCTGTGGCATGGTTTTTTTTTGTTTTGGGTTGGTTTTTTTTAAATTTACTTCTTTGCAGTTTTCAGCATCTTAGAGTACTTAAATTAGTTGCAGTTACAGCTGTACATGGACAGTATTTCATAAGCATAATTTCATATGCTTCAAGCAGGACACAGAGAATGTGAGCTTTGCTGTGCAAAGGACTTTGACCACTTTATCCAGCTGGACATTGTAGAATCTTTTGTTTCCTTACACACAAGTGTGACTTGGTTGGGGTGAGCTGTTTTCCGCAGGGGAACTGTTTCATTTTACACCTACATCACACGTTTCTACAGAAGTGTGGGAGTCATACTAGGTAGAGCAAGGAGCTTTACAGTTCCTAATCATGCTTTAGGGGTACTCAGAGGAGGGGCACTGTGTGAGCACTGTGGTTACCATATGGTGTCATAAACTTGTTTCTGCAATAGATGTGCAGGAGCAGCAGTGCAAGCACAGTGCCTCATGATGGGAAATACCAGAGCACTTCAGTCTTGGACATTGATGCTTGAGGTGTCAAAATACTGTGTAACAACTGTGTTAACTAAAACATTATACTGTCTGAGTAATGCAGGATGGTAAATAGATATCTACTTACAATAATTTAATTCACCACTGAGCTTTATTTGAGCTGTTCTGGAACTGATGTAGTGTGTCCCCTCTGTCTGTTTCAGGGTCCATGCAATTTCCTTTTCCATGAAAATTTCTAGATAGTACAAGACAATATCCATTTCCTGTTGACTATTATTTAAAGATAGCACCCTCCTACTTTACTGCTGATAACTTTTATAGTGGTACAAATAAATGGCTAAGATAATTGAGTGTCAATGATAGGTGATGTTATTTTTTGTGAAAGATATCAGCAATGTACTTCTTGTTTGGGATCACTATTTTTAAAGCTTTGGGCTTCAGCCAAAGGTAACTAAGTACCATTTGCCATTATTTTTTAATTGCAAATCCATATTTATATACAAAAATGTGACGGTAGCAGGTTGTTGGTAGATGATTTCATGCTAATTTTTCTGTGCATTAGCTGTTTAGATCTCTATGTTTATGTTTGAATTTTATAATAACTGGTTCAGCTTTCTTCACACTGCCGTTTTAATGTATACTGCTGTACAGAAGCTGTTTTACACATATGAAGACTTAGGGTAGTTTTACAGTGTTTTGATGTATTTATTCAAATACTGGTTTGTAGTTGAGGCCAGCCTGGGATGTGGAGAGAGAAAAAAAAAAAGATAAACTTGTTCCTTGGTTTCTTTTTCCCTGCAGCCTGGGTATCATGGCTGCATCTGTGTAATGTCTCTGATTGAGACTTTAATCAAGAGCCATGAATTTTAATTAAGTAAAAGTAAAGGATGCATTTGAAGTTGCTCACTACAGAGAGAGTTAGTTTGAGTAAATAAATAAATCTAGTCTGAACAGAGAGGATAAAAGTTTCTCTTCAGTATCTTTCATGTCAGTATCTTGTTTGGGTGCCAAGCATGATAAGGTGGGTTCTGCCACTGATGCTCCTGGTTTTGGCTTGCTGGCTGCAAAACATCCTCTTGCTTGGCCACCAGCTCCCCATGCATCCTGTAGAAAATCACTTAAGCAAATCCTACATTTCTCTTTTTCCAATCAGATGGTAATACTGATACTAATTTTACCCTGGTGGCATTAAGTCAGGGCCTAGAGTGCCCTGAGGTGAAAGGCTCAGAGCCATGTATTATTTATTGACCATTGTCATGCAGAGGGTGGTTCCCCAAGGCTCAAACAGAGATTATCAGTTTACAAAACGGCTGTTCTGATGGTAATAATTCTCAACTTCAGCTATCAACTTTGACATCTGATGAACAGTAGCTCAGGGAAGAGAGACTTCTCATTTCATTAACAATCTTCCAGGGCATGCTGGCCTCAAAAAACTGCTCAGTCTTTGAACAGAAGAAATCAATCACACCCCTAAAAATAGTATTTTCCTCATCAGGAAATGTCAAATCACAGTTTAGTATAAATCTTTTCAATTTTAATTTTTCTGCACTATTTTTAAGAAGATGATGCATGTTGCAGAGTTTAGCAGCTTGATATTCTTTGCCAAGCAACATGAAATTCACTTTAGGAAGCTAAGGAGGGTGGAACAAATAGAGTTTGGACCATGTCTGGGGTAGGATATCTCCAGAAAGAGTCCTCAGGAAAGCAATTAAATGCTCCCCAGGAGGGACTGCATCTGCTTCCTTAGAGGGAAAGGGATGAATCTTCTCGAGGAGGCTGTCACTCAGCCTCAGCCTGGACACAGGGCATGCCTGAGGTGAGCAGAGCTTGTATAGCATCTGCATTGGTGAAGTTCAATTAGGGATCATATTCAGGTGACCTTATGGACGTTTAAACACATTTTTGTGATGGCAGCAGTCCTTCCGGTTAACAAAAGGACATGTTATTTGGCAAACCAGATGTGTGTCTTTACATCACTTTTCTGGCTAGAGTTTGTATGAATAGAGTTCCACCAGAAAAAAAAAAAAAAAAAAGGCAACTGGCCCTTAAAAAAGAAGTCTGAAGTATGGAATGCTTGGTCTAAGCAATACAGACCAAGTATTCCATTCTGTCAAATTGGAGGACAGGCTGATAGCTAGCAGCTGTGTAGTAAGAGGAGGTAGCAGAAGGATATATATAACATAGAATGATGATCTCTTATCCCTGACAGTGTGCTTGGGCACTGTGCTCTGTGAAGACTGAACCTGATGTATGGGGTTTTTTTAAGCAAATCCATACATTTATTCCCAGCTCACAATTTATGCATTCTTCATATGATATGAAAACTTCCATTGCCTTCTTTAAATCCTGTACATATAGTGAATTGATAACTCTTCCCTGTGATATCTTGTATATGGTCTTACATCTAAATATCTGTGTCTCTGGAGAAAACCAAACAAAAAAAGCAAATAACCCTCACCCAGCTCCTCTTCTACAGAAATGTGATTTACAGCGAGGAAACCTACTTCTCCCATAGACACAATTGCAGCCTTGATGTTTGATTTCATTACTTCAAAATCCTAAATATTGCTGCTTAAAGCTGCTGCAGTTGGAATTATTTTGCAGCCGTCAGCAAAGCTGAAAAGCTGCTAAGTACCTTTTTTGCTTGCCTGTGCTCTGCATATGGGTTGTTGCTCCACCCAGGACTGGTGGGGTTTTATGTCTGGTGCAGGTGTCAGAACACTGCAGTTCTGTCAGGGTTGGTGAGAGTTTTCAGTTGATTTCATCTGCATGAATACAAATGTGAGACACACCAATATATATTTCACTTTCTTCTTTCCAGGTCAACGGTGACATCCCACCTCGATTAAAAAAGAGTGCCCATGAAATAATCCTGGATTTCATCCGATCGCGACCTCCTTTAAATCCCGTATGTAATCCAGTGGGCTTCATTCCTAACAAAACAGGGGCTTTTTAAAGCATATTTGGTTCCAGCAAATATGTAGACTTAATATTTTCTGCCAGGGCTTTCAGAAATACTGTCTTCTATATGTAGAACAGGATTCCTTAAAAGAGTTGTGTGTAGTATGTTGCACATACCAATTAACAGCTGTTATTGCCAGCAGCCCTTTATCTCCAGGAAACCATGATGCATAAAACGCTCTTTGGATTTATGCTGAGGGTTGAAATTGAGTGTATGTAAAATCATATCACAGCATTCCGCGGTTTTTTTTTCCAAAAAAGTGTGAAATCTACTTTCAAGGACACGCTTTTTAATGTACATATGATTGTCTCTGTATCCCAAGGCCTCGGCAAGGAAACTGAAACCGACCCCGCCACGGCCGCGCAGCCTCCATGAAAGGATCCTGGAGGAGATCAAGGCAGAGAGGAAGTTACGTCCAGTCTCCCCTGATGAGATAAGGCGTAGCAGGCTGGGTAAGCACGTGGCCACTTTTTACCTGCAGCATCCACAGAAAACTTCCCACGTAAGATGCAGCAATTTTAGCCAAATTATGCAGATGTCATGGAGGATAAAATTACTCCTTCAGAAAAAGCAATAACCTACAGGCTTTTCTAGGGCTGTGCAATCTTTGTGCTTAGTTATATTTTTAATTCCATTCAAGTTTTTAGTGTATAAGATAAATTGAATGGTATTGTACTGCTTGTTGCACATGACAGTTTATGTTGGATTTGCTGAAAATGGAACAGGTATTGCTTGTCTCTAGTGCAGTATACCTATCTGCAAATATTCTTTACATGCTGATTTTTAATTAATTTATTCTCTTTGTTTCCTGTTGTTAGCATCATCGACGTCTTTATTTTAATTTAAAATTGGCTTTTATTTTGTTTCCTGAATCTGTCACATTTATTTTAAATCTAAATCTTTGCTTCCTTTTCCAAGTTATGGAAAATGTGTTTGAAAGTCTTTTTATGGGAAAATAATTCAGACTTGCACTGCAAAGCATTTCATTTCTGCAATGTCTTTTCAGCAAACCACTGTGAAATGATGCAAATACTGTGCAATGCAGCAGTCACCAGTTTGCATTAGTTCAGTGGTTCTGATGGCAAAAGCATGACAAGTACAGCCCTACGTCATGACTTAGATTGCTTTAAGAGTACTGTATTTATCTGTATCAGAAAAACTGAAGTAGCTGAATTTTTAAAGAGCAAATGTGGAATCTATGGCTGAAAACTGTCAAAAATCCACGTATGTACTCTCTGTCACTGCTTTTTGGAATATATTTGTACTTGCCACATGTGCCCAAAGGCACTGGTCCAGATTCAAGTGGATTGTGACAACCCGTTGTCTCTGGAGAAAAACAATTTCATCAGTCTTGCTTTGCTGCATTGGTTTTGAAATGCTTGATAGAGTTTGGGGAATGCTTGGGTGTGTTTGTAAAAGAATGATGCTTCAAATACTGATTTTTTAGGCCTTCCAGTTTTTGGTTTGGATTCAGTTTATGTTTGCTGTATCAATTAACATTTCTCACAGCCTTGACTTTATTCCAAATGTAGGAAGCTTGTAGAAGTGTGGAACGACTCCTTACTTTTCTTTCAAACATTCAGTGTTTTAAATGTTCTCTGTCTGGGAACTGCCATGTTGTCTCAGGGGAAGCAAACCTGATCTAATAAATCTTTACCATTTCTAACTGACATAAATGGCATCAAACCCAGGTAGTAAAAAGTTTCTAAAACTGATGTTAAATTTTGAACCACTACTGCTTAGGACTTCTGGACTAATTTCAAGGCATTGCCTCCAGTGAGGGATACCTGTCTTCCACTAATTCTTCCCTTTTTGTTAAAGTGTTAAATTTTTGTGTTTGGGAACTGGGGTGATTCCTCTTAAGTCATCCAGTGAATTGACTGGATTAAATGCCACTTCAGTGGAGGTGTAAAAGCGGATGCATGCAAGCTTTTTTCCAAGTATATATTAGCTGCTTGCATGAAGAACTAAAAAGACCAAAGGACTTTAGGGTAATTTTCCTTATGCTGACGTGAGGTTTCCTTTTTTCTCATGATTGGAATGATTGTTATGCATAAAGTTCCTTTTAAAAAAGAATGTGCATGTGCAGTTTGGGAACAGGGTAATGTTAGTGGCATTCAGTATGGCACAAATGGATCTGCCTTGCAGTTTAAATGACCACTGAATGTAATTTAGTGTAACAACATGTAAGGTAATGAGGTTTAAGGATTATAAATCTAAGTAGAAACATCATGTGGGACACTTGCACCATCTGGACAGAACTATTTGTTGCTGTTACAAAAGAGGAAAAAAAATAACACATTACATGACATATTCAGGAGCAGAAGGTGTGTTTCACATGTCCCAGAGCTACTCCTTTTACTCAGTTTATGCAGTCAAGAGCACAACTACACTTGGCTGTTGAGGTGAGTGGGGACTGTACTCTTGCGGTTCCAGCTCTGTGATAAGGCTGTACCTATGGCCTGTGTTGCCCAGCAGCCACAGGCTTTGTCCCTCTCTCCACACAACACATGGTACAGGTAAGATCTTCTCTACCCTGGCCAGTCTCAGTCTGAACCTTCTTTGGGAATGGGGTTGAACTGTGCTCACAAAGAGAGAGGTTTGAGTAGAGGAGTTGGAGTGAGCTTTCAAATGACCTCCTAGAACCATCAGTGTAAGCCAAGCCATTGAGACAAACACAGCCCTGAGGTACATGTCCTTTTAATTAACTGCGTGGATTTGTGACTCCAGCAAATGGAGCTAATGGAGCTTGGAGAAAACTTTGTTTCATCAATGAAACACATTTTATCAATGTCTCGTCCTTGGTGTTAAACACCCTTCTGCTTTAAGAAGTATGTGCCTTTATGCTAAGTTTAGGCACAAATTTTGATACTGTTTCTGTAGCTATTTTCTATGGATAGTTTCCAGTTAATGAATTCAGAAAAAATTCCCTGATTCCCAAATTTAGCTCTGAGTCAGCCACCTACTGCATGCACCACTTTAAATTATTCTCATGAGCAAGACTTGTCCCAGTACAACCTTTTTATAAACATCTTTTAGGGCGGTGGTATGCCTGTCTGACAGGCCCTTTCTGCCAACATGCAGGTTGATCACCTGTCAAGTAAGACACTGTCACAGTTTCACCCCTAGGCCAGTGTCCCTTGGGGTCTGTTTGGCCACCTTAACCTTTGCAGCCCCAGATCGGCTGCTACTGTGACAAGACACGTAAGCTGATTTCAATTTTGATGCATTTTTGCACATTCTTGTCACTGGGCTTGGCCTGCTTATCTTGAAATTTTGTTTTCAAGAATTTTTTTTGAAGAATATTTTGAGGGTCTGCTCCCTAAATACACGGTTTAATTGGAAATATAGATAGGTCTTTCCAAAAATGAAGCACATCTGACTACTTTCTTATCTAACAATAAAATATCAGAGGCCTAGGAAGAAGAGAATAATATTATGGATGCATTTTAAAGGCTAAGTGCACCGAAGGTTTTTAAAAAGAACAGGAATCAGTACAAATCGGATTTTGTTTGGCCTTTTTTTCCATCCTCTTCAAGGAAACTACTGCTCAAGCTTAGCTTGGGTGTCTCTCATTATTAGTTTAATTATAATCATTGGAGATTATGCTTAAAAAAATTAGAAATATCTTTATTTCAGGTCACTGAAACCTGTGTGAAATGTGGCTTTGTGCTTTCAATTTTTTTTTCCAGCTCTTTCTCTCTCCTCTCTCTCTCTCTCTTTCCCTTTTTCCTGTTTCTCTTTCATAGTGATTTTATTTTAAAATCTGATATTTTTTTAGATATTTGTCTCTTGTCTTTTGATATTTGATTTTTTGAATTCCAAAAATCTTAATTTACTAGTAATATAATTGCTCTGTTTGCAAGTTCTGTTTATGCTACTGTAGTTTTCAGATAAAGTCTGACACATTTTGGATTTAAGCAAGAGAGTCCAAAATGTCTCAAGTGGAGTTAATCTTTTGTTTTTGTTATCCCTCTGCTTTTCTGAGAGCTGAATCATTTTGGTTTTTTGTTGTGTTTGTTTCTTTTTTACAGCAATGCGGCCACTTAGCATGTCTTACAGTTTTGACTTGTCAGGTAAAATGTGCTGCACCACCTGATGTGGTTGTTGTGCTTCTTGTGAAATTTGTTCCACCTGTTTGTTGAATTCCCATCTAAGAAAGAAACTTGAAGGGATTCTTCTGAGATATGGTCAGTGAAAATAAAAAATTTATTAGTTGTTAATACTTACATTTCCCTTGCCACAAAAGGATGCCTAGGTACATCTGCATTTCACCTGAAATACAGACTGTATTCACCAGAGTGCTGCAATTCTGCTTAAATAAATAAACAAAATAAGGTGGTTTGGTGCTATTCCAGACTCTTAAAAGGATTGCAGAATACAGCATCACCTTCAAGTCTTATTTATTTATTTATAAATATGAGTTTTGTGTCTTTGCACTCACTTTTTGGCTAGACCATCTTTTGCAGTATTTCATTTCTCAGCAGGATCCTAAAACTATCTTTGAACTCATCTACCTTTCTAGATTAAATGAAATATACCTATGTATATTGATCTAGAAAGAAACTGTCAGTTCTACAGTATCTTTACAGTGAAAGCTTTGTGAGCTATGAAATTAAATATATTCACTAACAAAAAGGCTAAACCTTCCTTCTTTACTTGTTAGCAAAATAAGGTTTGCTGGTAATAGCTGGTACAGAGGATCCAAAAGGTGACCCTTCATCAGCTATCTAAAAGAAATTTTCCTCTGGTGAACCATTAGTTAGGACACACAGCAGCTGTATGGACCTGTTGGCCTTTGGATACAGCAATGTCAGATAGCCTAGTAGCCAGAAAATAATTCATTCCTTCCTCATTATACACTAACTTTCCAGGATGATCAGGTCCAAAATTTCCATCATTGATGTTGGAAATATTCCACATCAACCTCAAAGGTTTGTTGGTGGAGGAGATAGCTAGCTCTTTCCTAATTTCCCCTAGGAGACTCCCAAAAAACTCTCCAAATAAATCCATGTCTTTGTACCACCTCCCCTCCTTCCTTTGAGTTACATGTGGAAACGTCTCATCTAGGACTTTAGCAGAGTCCACATCCTCAGTTTTTACATGTATCCTTTAGGCTCATCTGGTTATTTTCCCCACAGAAAGGCATCATCTGGCTGAAATGCTGGCGTGTTGTCAACTAGAAAGACCATTTAGAAGTTTTTTGATTACTATAACCTAAAAAATACAACATTTATGTAATATGGGAACACACAGTTCACAAGTGATATATCTGTGAATGTGGCTTCCTGTTCTGACTGAGCCAAGGAAAGAGCTTGCCACGGTTGAGAGGGGAGGAGGGACTCTCACTGCTCCCTCTCCTCCCCAGGCTCCCCTCTAATCATGTGATTCTCACCCTTCTCTGTGTCAGTCCTGCTCATTTATTCACAAGAGGACCGTGTTAAACTCCTGTCACTAAGGAGCAAATACTTTTATTATTTTTTTACCAGGTTGTTCTTCTGCCCTTTTAGTGATTGAAACCTGCCTGCTATCTGATCAGACGATCAGAGAGCTGGCTGAGAGGGCAGCTGATGAGCATGGGCGGAAGAGAGGAAGGAACAGGCTCTGCTGTCAGAGGCAGTGACAAGCTGTTAATGCAGCTCAAGCCTTTTTGTGAAACCTTACACTCGTGGTGTATGGTACAGCTACTACAGCTGCCTGCTGGGATTCACATTACATATGTACATGGCATCATATTTTACTCCACTGAAAGCTGCAGGGTCCCCAGGGCCTCAGAAAGCAACGTAAACAGGCAAACTTAAGTTTTAAAAAGTATCGCTACTTCCACGTGTGAAAGTTTTAGTTTTAAGGAGATAAAACTGAATATGCCAGTGGCCAGCTAAAGGGAAATGTTCAGTTCTGTCTTTCTCCATGTGTCTGTCTGCTTCTTCTTCTGCCTTTCATTTCTAAGAATTCTGAGACGTCCTCATTTGTTTAAATCCAAAAATATTTCATAATCCATTAATTCATAACCATAATATTTTTGTTTTGAAAAAGTAGCTTTAAAAATCTCTACTGTATTTGGATTTACTGTTTTTGACTGACCACCGAAGAACTCTTCTTGGTTTCTTTATCCATCTCCCAAATGTGATTAGTTTTGTTTTTTTCAAGTCATGTGGTTCTCAGCAAGTAGCATCATATGGCGTGACTGAGTGATCTGATAAAGTGTCCTTAGAAGTAAATTCGGGATGATTAAAACATTCCAGTTAGGTAGATGTGAGACACCAGATGAGCAGTACAAGTGAATTAGATGGGTTGGGATATTGATAGTAAGCAGATAAGCAGTAATTTTGGATGCTGTTGCTTTGCGTGCTTTTACTTTTCTCATTATTTTAGAGGCAGAGAGGCTGTCCTGTGCCTTCATCACTGTTTGCACACACTTGCTTTTTCACTGCTTTCATTGCACTCTGCTTGATGGAATGGCTGTCACAAAAACCCCACAAACCAGCTGAAAAAGAGAAGTGTTTCCTGCTAAGTGCTAAAGGACCGGTGCAGGTTTATATTATTCATGCTGCCTGCGATGGGGAGGGTGCAGAATCCTGAGAAGACTTTTGCTGGCACCAAGCCGGTGTAGTTGGTGTGTCACAGTGCCCAGCTGCACATATCTGCCTGCTGTTCTGCTGGAAAGGAGAGGACGGGCTCCTGGGGTCTCCTTTTACACTGCTTTTTCCTTCTGGTAGAATAGAAGGAGCAAGTGGTAGCCACCTGTAGTGAGTTACCTGAGACGTACTCAAAGAACCACTGGGGACCAGGGCAGTCATTGCCCACTTCCTCTAATAGAAAAATAGGTGAAAAGCAGCTTCATTTCAATGCAGTGCTGAATGCAGCTCAAAGGTCAGTCATTCCCACTCTTAACACTCGAGTTCTTACCTCAAAGCTGTGTGCATTGCTGCTTTGAAGTTGTTTCAGAAACAGCTTGTACATTTTGGGGAAAGGGGGAACTGGGAGGTGTGCAGGGTGAGAAAAGGAAAGTGAAGTATTTAACACCGAATTTCATGGGGATTATTACTTTTAGATTATGTCTGTCTCAGACCAGTGGGAGGCAGGAAGTCCACCAGGTCTTTGCAAACTCTTTAGGTTACATAACACAGTGATACATGTGATGCAGGCACAGTAAAAGACTGATTTATTAGTTCTCAGGTTTGAATTCAACATCTGAAGTCCACTGAAAGGAGCACATCTCTATTACTTTTATTCATTATGTAATATTCCCCAGTATATTATTGACATAATAGCCAGCAAAAAGCAAACATTTAATAATTCTGCAAATCCATCTTACCCTTCTTTTAAACTCAGTGTAAAAAATTATAATCCCAAGGAGTACATTTCCGGTATAGAAGAAAATTCAGGTTTCTGTCATCACTCTTGGCCGAGGAGAACTGGTTCAGAAGCAGACAGCATATGGTTGGTTACATGACTGCTGAGGTTTGCATGTAATTTGTGGTCTGCTTAATTCCTTGTTTCACAAGAGACATAATCTTTCATGTAAATAAAGACACATTTCATATTATCCTACAGTGGGGTTTTTTTTGTCTCCCCCTTCCTAAGGCTGATCAAGGAAGCCCAACACAATGATCAAGTAATCAAATCAAGACCTTGCCTTCTTTCATTTGGCTATTGTAATGACAGTTTAGAGAAAATCTCAAAAGAAACCAAACACATTCATCCAGTTTTCAGGTACTGTTCACTATACTTGCTGCCTGAAAACACAGAGAAGTGGCATTCTCCCAGCGTGTCTGACTCTCTAATAAATTCTTAACCCCAGGCTATTACTCAACACAAGCCTTTTTTAATACCATTGGAATCATGCTCAAAATGTTTAAGTGTTCTATGAACCTAGAGATTGTAAACTACCATCCACTCTTTAAAAACTAAATCTAGGTTTTGTTTCAAAGAATTGTCCATTGATTTCTTCTGTCACGTTGATATTTATAAGATTTAGTCTACTTGTTGCTTCTGACTTTTTTATCCAAAATAATTTTATCTGTTTATGACAATGTATGATTATTTGTCACCTGCTAATGTTTCTGGTGTTTGAACAGATCAGTAAAACAGCTTGAACAAACGCATCATTTTTTGGTCTATGCCTGCTAACAGACACTGGTTTTAATTTTGGAACAAGGCTTTTTTCTTGAAATCTGTTTGTTGAAACTCAAGTGTCATGATCTTTTCCTTAAATTATGATAATCCATTTATTCACATGAATCCAGTACTGTAAGTGCAAGAATATAAATTTGACATGATTGACCAAATGGATTTTATATATTGGATGGTCTTCTAATTTTATTCTTCTTTTATTATTATTCTTTAGTGCTTGCAAGTTGTAAAAGCTCCCTGGTTTTCTTTCTCTAGAGGAAAGAATGGTGATAAATGACATTTTCTGCTGAAGAAACCATGAAAACAAGTACTGTGTTGGATTGTCTTCTTGATTCACCTAAAATTTCTTTGGTATTTCAGGAAGACCTAAATCAAGATATGAGCAACTCAGCAATATGTATGAACAACTCATGCATCCCTGACTTTAAATAACAGCTGGATTAGGCTTTCTATATCGTGATTGGCTACATAAATTACTTTCAAAATGGGCCAGAGATTCCCATTTCTGAGGCCTAAAGAAATTTGGCCTAAATTCCTAGGGGGAAAAAAAAAGCAAGCAAGCAAACAAAGAAAAACCACCAGAAAACAATTTTGGATGTGAAAACACGTTCCATCACCTGCCATAGGGGATGTCTGGTGGTGTCCCCCCTTTTTCCTTTCCCCAGGCCTCTTGTGTGTTCTACTTTTTGGCAGGAGGGCAGTGCTGTTGGCCTTCCCCTCATTAATTCTGCCAGGGAGTCCAGCAGTGCTTACAGGCACTCTTCACCCCGCTACCGTCAGGCAGGGGAGTTCCCTGCCAGGAGGTTTAGGGGAGAAGGGACACCACCTTTGGCTGTTGTGTGGGTGGTGCTGGGGCTGCTTCCCTGGACCATCCAAAGACAAATCAAAGGTTTTTCTTGCTCATTTGGGAAACCAGGAGCTTCTTCAATCAATTACATGCCAGCTAGTTATGAGGTCTCAAGAAATGTCATTGGCAGCGGGGAGGGTTTTTGGGAGGCAGTTTGGGTTTTGTTTTCCTGCTGTCCCTTTCTGGAATTGTGTTGAGCTGCTGTTAGAGCAGGAATGCATTTGATGTGGGGGACACCCATGCTGTACTCCCAGAAATCTAGGAGGGAAAAAAAGCCCACGACTTAAAAGCCATTGTGATAGTCAGGACACCCATTAGCAAAGCCTTTGAAGATAGGAACTAAGGGTTAGAGAGTCTAAGTCTTTGATTGCAGCTCTTTGTAGGAAGGACCTGAATGCAGCAATAACACTGTGGTACACAGATTCATAGGCCTGGAATGTCACCATGGCTTTAATAGCCCAAATAATTGCCTTTTCTTATACTCCTAGTTGAAGGTATGATTTATATAGCAAATATAATGCACCTCCTTTTTAGATCAATTCCCAGCATTTAACAATAACCTGGATAATTCTTTAAATATATATTGATTTAACTTATTCCTTTTCTTAGTTTATTTCAATAGATGCTGTGGTGAGAATGTTGTTAAACAGACCTACTACTGTAGCTGTGCTTTGTGTAGTCTGTAGCTTTGATTTACCTGATGCAAGGATGGCTTTATCCATGCAAATGGTGGTGTAGCAGGAGTGACTGTGTCTGTTTATACCAGGGCAACTGTGTGAGTAACTCCAAATGGTGTGTGAGTTGCATTGTTGGCTCTGTGAATATCTGGGTGACATAATTTCCCTGTCATAGTCCTCCCAGTAACCTAAGGTACAAGTCCGTTGACCTTCTGTGCCTCTTTTCACCATGTATAAAAATGGGAATAATTACTCATCATTACCCTACTCTATAATACCTGGAGGTACCTTGTTATTACAAGGCTGGGGAAGGAGTCCTATAATTACGTGAGTAGAAAAACACATTTGTAGAAAGACCAGCTGCTTAGGCATACATGCAAATGGGAGATTAAAAGCTTCTCTTCCTTGTCCCTCCAACATAATTTTCTTCAGATTGGAATACTGTACTTTGTACTTTTACAGGGATCAAACTGATTTATCAGACCAAACTCTAAGCTCTCCTAAAATATCAAAGGCTAGGTCATTATGTTAATGTCTAAAGCTAAGCTAGGCTAAGCACAGGAGACCCAAAGCTTACGTTATCCAAGATGCATCTTCATTGCACACTGGCAGAAATCCTGAGTAATTTACTCAGTGGAGTTACATCCTTGTAAAAGTCATGTAGATGAAAATAGAGCTGGAGCTTCATGTTTCTGCTGTTCCATGAAGGTCTGACCTCACAGACGTGTTTTTAATACAAATGGCCATGCAAGCCTTTGAGTTGTGCATGTGTTTGATGAATGCTCATTATTTACCTAATTTTCATTCCTTCTCTTTATCCTGCAGAATAAAGTGCAATTCTGTCCTCACAGGAAAAACTGGGTTTACTCCATGCTAAACCTCCTAATTTCTGTGTGGTGTTGTCTTCAGATTCACTGGAAACCCACTTGCCCTGATATGGCTGTGCATTCTTCTGGTCCTTGTTACATAGTTAATTATAGACTATATGCTGAAGGAAGAATATTTTCGAGTTTAACACAGGCAATTTTTTTAAAGCTGATTGGTGTTGGTCTGAGGTTGGGTTTTAGCATTATGCAATGCTGCTTTTTGCACTGCTTTCATTCTTTCATATGCTTCTGTACTGCAAGCCATTGCCTGTAATTGTCCGAGCAGTGAATCACTAGAAGTAAAATAATAGCACAGATACAACTATCACAATAATTTTTTTTCCTTTTGTGTGTATTGCCTTAACAGTAAGGCAAAATACATTTTGAGAAGGCAAAATACATTTTGGGTGCAAACACCAATTGTTCTGTTTCTTTTGGTAGATGTACCGACGCCAGAGGCTGGAAGAAAATTAGTGGATGCCTCTGTAGTGAACGGTGGCCCAGCACCACCAGGAAAGCAGAACGGGGCCACACAAGTGACAGTGCAACGCAAGAGACTCCTTAAGGCTCCCACGTTGGCTGAACTTGACAGCTCGGATTCAGAGGTAAAAAATCAGGACACAACTTGCTTCTCAATTTGTCAGAACTGAGTCTTACTTCTTAGTTTGCTGAACTGATCAGATGAGAAGTGACTGTGCAAATTATAATCCGAATTTTCCATGGCTGCTTTGTCAGCCCACAGAACTTCAAAAATACTAGATCAGACCCCAAAAAGGAGAATACTCTTTTGAAGGATTAAATGGTAATTTTGGCCTTAAACCCTTATTTACTTACTTTCCTAAATGCCCAGTATCTGTGCTTGTAGCAATTGTGCTTTTGGGAATTTAGGAAAGTACATTGCACCCTTCTGGCACTCATACAGTAGCTGTCACTAAAGGACTCAGATGTGGGGCCAGCCTCACCACAACAGCTGTTAAATAAAGAGCAGCAGCTGAGCCAGAGGGGTTGCAGATTCGTGCAAATGTCAGTGCATTAGTTTGCTATATAAGATTGGGAACGAACACCCCAAAAATGTTTCACAGATAGGGACAAGAAAATACCACTCAGATGGAGGAATAATTTTGAATTCATCCACTGTAAATGAAGAGTTAAAGATTTAAAAAAGCATTAGAAGGAGAAAACCTTAAGGAGCTTTGTAGCTTCAAAGCTGCATTATATGTGATCCTCAGGAAGTACCAACATTACATCCTCAAGAATGAGCTTTGTCTTCTGGACCAGTAGTGTTATTAATTGAGTTTGGACCTTTCTGAAAGTTAAGCTGTCTGGAAAGCACATGCAGGCAGGCTTTATTCACAGAGGGTGATTTTAGCCTGGGGAAAGCAGTCTTCCCTGACTCTTTTTCTCTCTTGTAAATGGGAAAGGAGGGGTTTCCTGACAGGGTGGTTACAAAGGCGTCTGTGCTGAAAGATAGGAGGCTGGGAAGAAATACATGTGGGGAAAAATTTATCTCTTTGCATACTTTCTGATCTGTGAAAGGTTGGCCCTCTTTGGGGTTATCCTGTGGGTGACTTGTGTGGGTGCATAATTTGATGCATCTGTTCTGAAAGCAGAAGAGATTTGCATTCTGAGATCACTCATCAGTCTTTAAAATTACAATGGAGGCTATATGTGGTTTGTTAATATGAATGAAGCCGGGCAGGATGCAAGAATACGAAGATCTGTCAGTGAGAGTCGGATCTTTCAGCCTGTACCTCTGTGTCTCCTGAAGCATCATGCTATTTCACACAGGAAAATGAGCAGAAGTTAGTAAAAGAAAATTATGTAGAGGGAAATGTGAAATGATTCTTGTAAAAGGGAAAAGTAAAATGTCTGAACGTGGCTATTGATTAGGAAATAGTGTGTAGGCAAGCAAAGTGGTATGGAACAAGCTCTGGAACATACAGCAAATGACAAATTGAAAATAAATCAACCACATCGAGCTGCCACAGAGAACAGATGCTGTACTAGTTTGAGTCAATAGAAATAGCTGGGGAAGCAACTGAGATGATAAAGATGCTCAGCAGAATACTGATTGGGGCTCAGAAAGAGTGCTAAGGTAGTGAAAATAAACTGAAGGGAGTTTGGGTGAAGTTTGTCAAGGTGCTTAAGGACACAGAACACTTGAAGAGAGTGAAGATCGCTCTGTCCAAATGTTTTATTTCTTTCCTGAGATTTACTTCGTATGTAACACAGAGAAGAGTGTGTGGGTTGTTCTGATTGCCTATAAATGACTCGGCCATCTCTTTGTCTGCAGTTTGAATTGGGTTTAACCTATTTGGAGTTACTCACTGGGAGTGAAATTATAACTATGTTGTGCCCTAAATTACAGGCTGGAAATACCTGCACTGCTGAGCTGTGGACCTCCAGATGAGCTGTGATGCAGATGCATTTTCTTCCCCATGTGTCCTCTTTGTTCTTTCATTGGTGTTGCAATGCAGGCTCTGTCCCAATACTCAGTATAGCCAGGCAGAGGTGAAAGGCAAGGTCTGATACAGCCTATGTCCATTTTCTGTCAAGGATGAATATTGTATAAATTCCTCCTTCTTTCTGTCCTTGCTTTTTCTGTATCACCACTAAAATCACAGATTCCAAGGGGCACGTGGAACAGGAAGCCATTTTGCTTTGTGTAGCTAAGAGAAGTGGCAAGCTAATAGTCATTTTTGATACAGATTGAAAAATTGTCTCTTCCTAATGAAGCTACAGCTATCTGGCCAAAAATGGTGTCTGCAATATGTTTAGTTGTTTTAAGCTGCAGCTTTCTCAGTAACTGTAAAATTCTAATTGTTTGGCACTCTGGAGAACTGCAGAGTCCTGGTCGTTGATCCAACCTCAAACGTAAAATGTCAGATAGTCTACAATAATAGTCAACAGTTGCTATATAGATATGGAGGAATTCATGCAGTGGTTCATCAGAGCTTCCTACACAAGATTTCATTCTCAAAAAAATAAGCCCTCTATGTCTGAGAAATTTCAGGACAGCAATAGCGTTGTCAGTGCACGTGTTTGTGCACAGAAGTAGTAGTTTGAAATTAGTAACCTGGAATTCCTGTTGTCTAAGTAGGATTTTATGTCCAACTTAACTTGCTCATAGCTTCCAGTTTCCATGTCTTGGTTTATACTTAATATTTTTTATACTTAGCCACTGGCTTAACAGTTTTGAGACTATTGAGAACAGTATTTCTCAGAATGTTCTCAACAGTCTTGAGAATAGCAAAAGAGGTTACTTAGTTCTTCATCTTAGCTCATTAACTTCTCCGGCAACGCTAAACTTGTCCTCCACTCAGAGCAATGTGACTTCTACAAAGTGAAAAGTTGAGTAGTTCCCTTTGTACAGGGCTGTTCTCTTTCTCAAAATTTAAATATTTTACTTGAGACTTATGGACACTCTTGCAGCCCTTCTAAAGAACAGTGCATTCAGTTGGCATGGAAGGTCTCCACTGGTCTGTTGAGGCAACCATGCAGCAATATGCAGAGCTGTCTGAGCCAGCTCTGTAGCTGAACTGTACTGGTTTCTGTAAGTAAAGCAGTTGATGTAGCTCAATGTGCTGCTCAAGCTTCCTTACAAGCTTCCCATCACAAGTGTTTTGTGGGGTCACAATGGAAATGTTAAAGTGCACATCCTGTTTTGGGATGTGAGCTGGTTTGAGATGCCTTGCAGAGTGCTGTGTTATGGCAATTAGGTGGGAACAGTGTCCTCACATACAACACCTACCCTTGGGCTAAGCCTAAAGGACAGATCACCTGATGGGAATTTGTAGAGAGGCCTGTGTCCTGTGATGTGTGGTGCTCATTGAGGTGATCCTGCCAGCTTTTCCTTCTGACTTGCTGTTACCAAAGAAGGCAATTTTTCTTTCAGCCAGTGGAGATTTTCAGCTAAGGAAATCTGTGAGAGAGAAGCTCAACCACTTGCTGGATTTTAGGGCAGGTCACTTGTTTGATCAGTAAATCTTAACAGCCTAAACGATGTTAAGTCTTCTCAGTTGAAAGCATTCACATTAGAGGAAAAGAGCATTCAAGCTCAGTCCTTCAGCACTCTTCATTTGGGAGGCTTCTGTGAGGATCTGTTTCCTTGCTGGTATTGCATGGCTGAGGACAGGTTTTAGGTGACAGCAAAGGATTTAATAATTTGGGTGGCAAAAAGCTTTAGATAGCTGAGAGGTGTTTAGTCAAAGCCCATTTCACTTTCCTTCATCTTGCAGGAGTTGCTCTTGCCTGTTAAGAAGAAACATGCTTATACAGTGAATGAGATTTCTTTTAAATACAGAAGAAAGGAAAAACACACCAGGATTGGGAATTAGAGAACAGTGCAGTCAAATTCTGTTTAATTTCTCTTTACCTGAGTCACTTGTGTGAGTGACTCTCATTCCTTCGGAGACCAGAGAAATCTAAGTGCTAATTCCTTGTTAGTGTGAGATGTAAAGGTGAGTTAAGATATCTGCTGTAGCTGCAAATCCCTAGAAGTCTTTGAATACAACAAGGAAAATTAACAGTTTACAGTGGATTCAACACCTCTGTCCTGATCTTGTTCTTTCATGCAGTAGTTTAATACACTGAATTTAAGTCATGTACCATTTATTTCACTTTCTAAAAAATCTGAGGACTGAAAATTCTGTTAGCTCAGTACTGTGCAGGGTCAGTGTTTTTCTCAGGACTTCTAGGTCTTTGAGAGACTGAATGGTACAAAATACCTTTGTGGGTTTTGTGTCCTAAAAAGTAGTAGGAGAACTAAAAACAGTCCCTGAGGAATTCTGTTTGTTTTCCTCTTGCCATACAGGAGGAATCAGTACACAAATCAGGGAGCAGCAGCAGCATCTCCCCCTCACAAGTGGAAGACCCCTCTCAAGAAGGCACCAGCAGCAGAAAGAGTAAGTTATGAGAGAGCCCAGTGGCTGTCTTTGTTCACCACTGTTGACTTCTGTGCTGTGAACTTCGTCTCAAACTTATATGGAAAGCTGAAGCTGAGTGTTGTTAATGGAGCTAGAGCTGAACCCTGCTGAATGGGTCAAATGTCATAAACAATTAGAAGGCTTTAGCCTCCACTCTGGGTGGATATCTTTGTGAAACAGAAGATTTCATCCTTGAAATTTATGTAGGACTGCAGAGGAAGTCACAAGTGAATGGAGGGGATAGCTTAGTTACGCTTATCTCATAAAATAATTTGTTCCTAGAAGCATGTTCTAACCTAAGACAAATTTAAATGTTTCATCTATCTCTGCCACTGCAGCAGTGTTTGAAAAACACTTAGCAATCACTAATATTTCTTATAAATACTTACTGGGAAGAGGGCAAGATCTGGTCTTTTTTTTCAGGCACACTTTTTGCAGCTTTTACTGTGTAATGATATTTTTAATTTGTTTCAAAGTGTTTCAGTTTCATTAGGAAGGTTTTGTAATGAGCTTTGTAATCTCTGCATGTGTTTTCTGTGCATGATGGTAAAATAAGTAGAATAATATCCTGAAACACCTTAGCATGGATATGTAAATTCAGCCCTCAGTAGTAGGAATTCTAGAAAATCAGTGGCTGGATTAAGTACTGAGCAATGTTATCCAGCAGTCTCTTGTAGAAGAACTGACTTTTTTGTACTGATTGAATCCTTAGTGCCTCCAAAGTTCCTGCCCATATCATCTACGCCGCAGCCTGAGAGACGGCAGCCGCCTCAGAGAAGACACTCCATTGAAAAGGAAACACCAACCAATGTGAGACAGTTCCTACCCCCTTCAAAACAGAGCTCCAGGTCACTTGTAAGTGGAGTGGGTGGTAGGAGAGAGAAAAAGAGGAATGCTAAGAGTATAATGAAAATTAAAACTTGGCTTCAGTGTGATTAGAACATGACCCAAAGAAAACTCCTCAATTCAGAAACCGCTCTTGGCTACTAAAGGTGTTTTGAAATCAAGATTTGAACTTTGTCTCTTTAACATATTTGTCCAAAATCCCAGGTACAGGTACTCAGAAAACATTTGCACTGTGATTAGGACTCCAGGTAATCCACTTGTCTTGATTCTTGTTTCAGAATGTTACCAAAACAGATGAACTTCACCTTATAGATATTCCACTTGAATAGAGGCAATTCCAAAGCAGTGGAGCTATTTTGGGATTTGGGGGATTTTTTTTTTTAGTTTTTGGAAGTATTACAATTAATGACTGAATGAATGGAATTATTTCTTTTCTTGCCACCTCAAAAAATTGCCTGGTAATGTTTATACATATGAAAGCTCTTTCAATAATCCAAGTCAAAGTTTGTCTGTGTTGCTTTGTTGAAGTTACTGAGGCAAAAACATGTATTACTGCTTGAAAAGAAAGTACAGTGCATTTGATCAATTAGCTTTAATTGAGAACTGTTTTCCAGCAGAGTACAAACAGCAAAGGGTATGAAATCCTGGTTCGTTTATGCTGACATACTGATTAGTCCTTTGTAATTTCATGCAGGATATGTTCCTTGTCTCTTTTCCTACCAGCAGGGTTTCAAAGTGTGCCCCATGAGGTGCTGGTGAATAGAGAAATCAATGAACACATCTGAGTTTGAAAGGAAGGGAATATTCACTTGCCCTGCCTTGTAGTGCAGTGGTATTAAAGGGCTTTGAAGAGTGTTTTTGTCAGCCCAAGAGATGGCAGCCAGGATCCAAACCTATTAGATGATGAAACTGATCAGTTATAGGAAAAATACCTCCAAATATTCCCACAGCGGGCTTTTCCTTTCCAGAGGTCTGCTGGATTTTATTGCATCCTTCCAAGTAGCATGTAGTTTCTCATTCCAGGTGCAGGTCAGGTGGTAACATGTTGATAAATGCACAGCCCAGGTTGACATCTCCTGCCAAAGTGAACTTGGAGCAGGATATGTTTCAGCAGACCCATGCTGAAGGGCTCCTTCAGCATGTGTTTGAAGTCACTGTCACATGAAATGGGTCACTCTGTCACCTCCTGCAGCACTCACTGTATGTGGACTTTATTTTCTGGTAGGCCCAGAGTCATTCACAGACAAATAGCTTAAAGGGAAGAGGGGAGTAAGCATCCTGTGTTATACTGAGACATTTACTCCATCACACTTTCAGTGTATCTGACTGTGTTAATTGTAATATTAATCTCATGTATTTCAGAGGATCATGCAACTTAAAAGCTTTTATGAGGCTGTTATTTTAAGTAGGTCAACCAAGTTCTCACCACAATCTTCTTGACCACATCCGTACTCTCCCTCTGTCTGTTCATTGACATGAAAAATACATTAAAAATAAAACCATTGCAGAAAAAGTAATTCAATTATTCCATTCCCCCTGAAAAATACTAAAGGAAAAGGGAAAAAAAGCCATTAGATAAGTCAGGCTAATTTGGGAACAGATTGCAAGGGTTTTACTTGTTTCTTTTGTGCTTAGGTGGATTTTTTTGTTTGTTTTGGTCTTTTTTTTTCCTTTTTGTTTAATCCCCAGAGAACTGTCACCTAGCTTAGTTTTGACTTTGACGTGAAAAAGAAGGAAACCGGTAGTGAAATGATGTTCTGTTAAGAAGAACCTATTATATTTGGTGCCTTGAGAGCTAATTCTTTAACTTGGCAATAGTGCCCTCTAGGGTGTAGCAGACACCTCCCAAAACACTCTTGTTTTTCATTTTGGGAGATGTGTTCTGGTATGCTGGCGCTGGCCCAGTTCCACACTTTGGCTTTCTGCAACTCTCTCCTTCCCGGAGGGATGCCAGCCTCTTCCAGTGGCTGCACCAGATGTTGCACCTGTGCAATTGCCATTCCCAGAGTGAATGCTTCTCAATAAGTGCAGAGTATTATTTATTTTTTATTTGACCTCACACTTCTTTATCCCTTCCTCCAGGATTGATGGAGTTTCATTTTTTATCACCATCTCCTGTGACCCTGGTTTCCCTCCAAGGTGAAAGAGGCCTTGTCAGCAAATAGCCGTCAATGCCAGTGAAACCAGGCAGGGGTTTGCTACAGTCTCTTAGCAGGATTAGCAAGAAACTGCTCTGTCTTGCATACTAATGATGGTTTTGTGAACTGGCATCTCATCAGACAGAGTTGTTAGGTCCAAGTAGGTGGGGAGGGGAAACAAATTTGGAAATGTGCCGAACACAGTCCTTTTGACATGTCACCCTGCCAGTGCTACATGGAAAGGCAGGGCGGCTCCGTGATTTTGGGGAGGTCAGCCCTGGTGGTTGCTGTAGTGAGCTGATTTGGTGCTTAATCAGTGAGATGAATTCAGTGTCCTGAGATTTACATGTGGGTGCCTTTGCAGTCTGTTTGCTTTTTTAATTATTACTTTTATTATCATTATCTTTTTTCACGACCCAGGGGACCAAAGCTAATGGTTTTATTTATACACAGCATTCGCTTCTCTGCTTCCTATCTATTGTTCAGGTTCCTAGGATAACCAGTTTATTTCCAAGGATGACTTTCAGACCACTTTTTTCAACTATGCAAACAGCTTCTCTGCTCAGCTCTCATCCCGTTGAAGCAGCCATGTGTGGGGTGGCAGGGGCTATGTACTATCTCTGTGAGAGAGCTTTTGCCAGCAGGTGGAAACCCGCAAAGGTTTGCCTCTTTTTTGCTGGCTTTGGAAATCACCTTCACCAGCATGTTCCCTCCTAGGGGAGCACTTCCTCAGCTATGGCAAGAATTACAGCTAAGGCTGGGACATTGCACCTGATTGACTTTGATTTCAATGTGTGTAGGATATTTGTGTGTCTTCAATCACCTCACGGGGACAAGAAATCAGTTCTGAAAGGACAGCAAACTAAAAATGCAACATCACCAGATTATCAGTGGGACAGACCTTAAATATTACAGCACATGAAGATCCTGCAGCAAAAATCCAGCAAACCTATCGTGATCCTTGGACTATGTTGAAAAGAATAAGAATAATAACATAATAATAATGTTTCTCCCAAGGTACACTACATAGAAATGGGAGGGCATTTGCAATCTGCCTTACTTGAAAACCTACATATTGTTTTGGTCCTCAGCACACTTATGTATTAGAACTTGCAGAATAGCTCATATACATCTATCAGGGAAGGCAAATCCACTGAAAAGAGAAAGTAATTCATTTACCCCTGTGTTAAATGAACATGAATTACTTAATTTTTCCTTCTTTTTGTTATCCCATTCAATAAGTGGAAGGGTGAAACCTTTTGCAGAAGAGTTTATAGGTGAGATACCCAGCTGACCTTTTAGAAACTTTTAGTCTGCAAAAGGAGCAAGAGTTTAGAGTGCCTGACTAATTGTGAATTGCAAAATTCAGAGGCCACTCTGGCGCACATTCATTTTGCAATTTACTAATGCAACTCATTTGAATGTCTAGGGACGTACTTTAATGAGAAGAAGGAATACATTAGAGTAAAAATGTGTTAGTCATAAGAATCTATTAGGTGTGTGTACACTGAGAATGACCTACAAAGCACATTATGGATATGCAATTCTCATTACCTGCTTTTCCTGCATAAAAAAATTCATGCACACCTTAAGCTATAGTGTTTATAGCTTGCATAGTCAGGGTTAAGCCAGTCTCCAAGAGGATCACGGACACATCAAGTTCAAAATAGTATTTGCAAATAGTACTTTATCCCCTTTAAAAATAAGCATATTGGCTTGTGTTTAATATTAAAAAGAGTATTGAGTATCATTCTGGAAAATCTAGACCATTCAAACTACATTTTGTCTTTACCATGTTCTGTCATATGTGAGTATTGCAGAGAGTACTCTCACTTGGAGCTGCTGAATTTGGGTGCAGGTTATTGTTGGAAGTTTGAGCAATAACTCCAAAGCATCACTGTACAATGAAATTTAGCCAGTGCTTAGCAAAATTTAATTAATTTCAATGCCTTAGAGGTAGTGTAGAAACAAAAGATTTTCTTGTGTACTTATTTATATTCTGAAAAGGGGAAAGAAACCCCAAGCAGTTTTCTGAAATCAGATTATTTATCTTTCATTTAATGTTGCATTAACATTTTGTTGTCCTTGTGTAACCACTGGAATTAAAACATTAGCATTTAAACATGTGAATATTTTCTATGTTTCCCCTGCTGCCCGCCGGCCATTTCTATTTTAATGGTATTCATTTTCGATCGGTGCGACAACAGGCCCACACTATTCCCCTAGTCCGTGCTCTGCACCCATAGCAGACCCGCAGATTTCTTCAAAGGAGCAATATTCCCCGACGTCATCGTTCTGTAAATTAAAGGAATGGGCGTTCATGAGGGGGAAGGAAGAGCTTCAAGTAAGAAATGTATTTCTAAAGGAGTTAAAGCTCTGGCTGATTGCAAGCATTCAGTCAGCCCCATTCAGCTCGGATAGTTTCCCTCAGTCTCCCACGATGCAGACTCGGGGGGTTTTGCTGGCATTGTGTGCATCCCGCTTTCCCACCCACTTCCTCTCCCGTGCCGCCCCAGCCTTCGGCCCTGCCTTCCCCATAGCAAGGCAGTTGCTATGGGAAGAACCCAGAATGAAATGCTGAGAGCTGCTGGTTAGCTGTAAAGTCGCTCCGAAGGAACAGAAGATACTTTGTTTTGGCTGTGCAGTTTTACACCTCAGAGCAAATTGCAGCTGCTTTTGATGTAGTTTGTTTTTTCCAGAAAACTAGTGTTCCGTACCCCAAAGCTTTAGCTGGAAAATCTAACAAAGTTAACTCAATTCTAGTCTTTTGTGGGGTACCCTAAACAGAGTGAAGTTTCTTTGTGTTCCCTTTCTAGATAGGTAAGACAACAGTTTTTAAAAATGTGGTGCTTCCTAAATGCTAATGTTTGCCAGGTCTGCAACGTAGAAAGATTTTCTGTTTAATCTGATGGAAAGACAGAACAGACCTCTGAGTACATGGAAATGGAGCATTTCCGTGCTAATCCGATTCATCACTTCAATTTGTAAACGAGATCTCCAAACTGTCAGCCATGTCTTTGTGTATGCAGGAGAAATTTCCTTCGTTTATTCAGAGAGCATTGCCTGTCATTGTCATTACTGCACAGTAGCCCCTCTGGGCTGACTGAAAAGGTTCACTAAGCATTAAGCAATGGGAGTTCCCACAGAGGTTTCTGTCTTTCTTTTGGAAATGTATAATCAACTACTGGGCTGGATTACAAATTGTGTTGGTGCTTTTTATTCCCTGGTACCAAATTCAGGAGTTCTGCATTCAATATTCTCGTAAATGCTGCAAAACAGAACAGATGCAAAATTTTGTAAGTGGAGAGTTGAGCTGTTAATTCTCTGAGTCTCTACCATTTATAATGCAACCCTGGGTAACCAGTTCACCTGCTTGCTACTGGAACATTATTCTGTAAAGCTTAAATTGCTGCTGTTACTTTCTGGGGCAGAAAGGAGAACTTTTCTGCCTGAACTGATGTAACTTTTTGTAGTCTTGATGTGATTCTGATCATATGAGCACCAAGATGTGGTACCACTGAATAAAGACTTCTGCTAGAACGGGCTACTAACAACTTTCCTTGGCCGCTCTGGGCATCACGAAGCCTCAGAGAGATTATTTGATGTATACATCAAACAGTATACATAAAATAATGCCATCTACCATATTACATTTTCCCTTTCAAATTATAAATCTGAATGTTGATTGGCTTGAAACAAATGTTCGTAATAAAAGACAAATGGAGAGAAGGGTCAAGTGATTTGGTGAGGAAAGATGAAGAAAACTGTCATTGTTGTGAAGGCTGAATACATAAGACCATTTACATCACACTTATGCGGCTTCCAATGGTTTGGCACTCATGTGATGCCCATGAATGAGCCAGTGCTATTTCAGTTTGATGGGAGGAACCCCCTGTTTCTGGAGTTACTAACCAGGTGGCTGGTTGTCTAGGTTGAACTCTGGAAGAAGCTGTTTGTATTTTAAATAATATGGGGTTTTTGGCTTCCAGGAGGAGTTCTGTTACCCTGTGGAATGTCTGGCTCTGACAGTGGAGGAGGTCATGCACATCCGTCAGGTGCTTGTGAAGGCAGAGCTGGAGAAGTACCAGCAGTATAAAGATGTCTACACTGCTCTCAAGAAAGGAAAGGTAGGGCTGAGTCTGGTGAGGCTCTGAAGGGTTTTGAGGGAGGCCAGTTGCACAAGCCTCCCATGTACACATTTGTTTCTTACCCTCTATTGGAGAGAAAGAAGAGTTATCCACCAAATGTCCCCCTAAATGTGTGACACATGGGTCACCTTCCTCGAATGATGTCCAGAAACATCCAAACTTTTCATGGAAATACCTTGTTTGTTCAGATTGTCTATAAAAATGCTGTAGCTTTTGCAGTTATCAGAGTGTATCTGTATGTGTCTGGTTTGAACTTCATTGACTGGGGTGATTTCTGTCCCCATGCCTTCTGGGGGTTTGGTTACCTTTTCTGTTCCAGAAAATAGAATTACAGATAGCAATAGAAAATACAAGTTCTTCATATATGAATCCTTACTATCAAGCACAGGGTAATTAAAGCTTCAGAGAAGTGATGCAACATGTGACCCCAGAAAGAGGTTTAATATTAGAGACACCTTAACTCATGCATTTTTCTGTAAACTGCAGATTGGAGATGGGTACACCCAGTAGAAGCAGCATCCTTTTCTCCCACTTTTTATTTGTGGATGCCTCCAGGAAGTCGATTTTTGACTTCACTGCATATTTTATCTACAGGCCTACCTGGATTTATTTTAAAGGTTTAATACATTTAAGGCAGAGGAACAAGAATCTTATGATGTCATTCATTAGATTCAGCTGTTGCCTGTTTTCATGATATATAAAGCTTAGTAATGAGCTTTTATCAAATATCAAACTAGGTTGAGGCTTTAATTTACCCTACTATTAAAACTGTTTGCTTTTATTTCTAACCAAAGCTATCTAGTTAATGGGAAAGTATTTAATTTAAGCAAAACAATTAAAGGCCTAATTCTAAATATATGAAGATACAATTCTGGACCTTGTTCTCAATATCATCTTAGAAGTGCAGACCCCAGAACTGAATGTAGCACTGCCACATGGCCTTGCTAACAGCAACTGGTGAATGAAGTTATCATGGTGTGGGACTTTGCTTAACACTGTGGATCCCTCTGTTCTTCTTCCTCTAGCTCTGCTTTTGCTGTCGAACAAGAAGGTTTTCTTTCTTTACCTGGTCTTACACTTGTCAGTTCTGCAAGAGGTAAATATTTTATGTCTGTTAATAAATGAGTACAATTTAATAGGGAAAATTATTGATTTATACATTAGCAACCCTTCTTTTATGCTTATGAGAAAGCAAGATGGAATTTACTCAGACTCCCCACTCAACAGTTCTACAACCTCTGTGTTTGGGGAAAACATTTCAAGGCAATTTATTTTTGGGCTATTTTTTGAGTATTGGGGCAGGGGAAATGCAAGAAGGAATATGTGCAGGCAAAATGATAAATTTTAAATTAACAGTGAGACAGTAAGTCAGAAGATCTATGTAATCACTGAGTTTTGGTCTTACTTAACAGAAGAGGTTTCTTTAGAGGAAAATCAGTTTATTTTTCTTTTTTTTCCCCCTAGTTTTTAATTTAAGTGTAGTTCTTGTTCACCATTTCTCCTTGCTTCTGGCTTCATGTTCTGATTGAAGTTACTTTATTGAAGAAGTTTTAAAAATAAAAATGTTTGTTTAAGGGGAGGATGGTGGGGGCAGGTTTCTGACTCCTGAAGTCCCTTATTCTTGATTTAAACGTAATTTTTCCCAATGGATTGATTCATGCTCTTGCTTTTTTACACAGGCCTGTATGCTCACAGTGTTGCAAAAAAGTAAGTAAGGAAACTTTTGTTTTGAGCTTTCCTAAAAAGCTGCAATCTTTGTAATGCTGCTGCACATGCCTGGTGCTGTTCCCAACAGATGCGGCTGCCATCGAAGCCATACTCCACCCTCCCCATCTTCTCCCTGGGACCTTCAACCTTGCAGAGGGGAGAAAGCTTCATGAGGCCAGAGAAACCCTCTACCAGTCACCACCATTCCCTGCGGAGCAGGTGAGAGACAACCCGGCCTCACTTGTGTCTGTTGCAGATGTTCCCCAAATGTCTCATGCTGGCTGATCAATCAGGAAGGTGCTGCTCACCTGTTTTGTAGTTGACCATGTTTCTAATGCCTGTAATAACTTTTTTGAAGCCTGGAAAGCCAGGCCTCTTCTAGTCATTGCTTTGATTTACAGAAGTAGCAACCAAAGAGTGTCTTAAATCTTTTTCACATTACAGCTGAAAAATAATGAGTCTGGGACAACTGTATTTCTGTAGGACCTCTGAGAAAATATCCTTAACATGTCTTTTTCTGGTGTGAATGGACTCTTTGAAGATAAATCTTGCAGGCTGAAATCACCTACTGAATGAGAATTCAATGATGTCTAGAGCACATATTTATCTTCTTTTCCCCTAATTTTTCTTACTCCAATTTTCATAATTTTTCCAGTTTAGTATTACAAAGTTACCTGTTGGTTTTATATTGTATACACAGATGGTTGTCAAAGCTTATCCAAGAAATTAAACATAAAAGAAATGCTCCATTTTGAGGGAATCTGCTGTATAAACCTTCTGCATAGATCACCATTGCTATGGTGCTGTGTAGATTAGCCAAAGATGTCAGCTATTTTTAGTTACTAGTAAGGTTGTTTTTGCCAGGTTGTAAATGTTACACACGCCCTCAGTCAGTGACCCTGCAATCTTGCCAATCCAGGCAGAAGCTGTTCTTTCCAGGGTTTGGTATAAGGAAGGAGGAGAAGGGAAAAGAGGAAGGAAAATTCAAATCCAGACCTTTCTAATGTGATTTTTCCTGGGGCGTACAGCCAAGCTGACAGATAACGTGACAGATCCTGCTCTTTTGCCTCGCAGATTGACCTCAAGGTCCAAGTCTGTGGATAAGTCCCACGAAGAGTTTCCCAAAGAATTGATGGAGGACTGGAGCACAATGGAGGTTTGCGTGGACTGCAAGAAGTTCATCTCAGAAATCATCAACTCAAGCCGGCGCAGCCTGTCTCTGGCCAACAAGCGAGCCAGGTTGAAAAGGAAGACGCAGTCCTTCTACATGTCGTCCCCGGGAACCTCGGAGTACTGCCCCTCGGAAAGGACGATCAACGAGATCTGAGCCGCGTGCCTTCCGCTTTGCTTCCGTCCCCAGGAGGTCACCTCCGTGAGCGAGGTCGCTGGAACTGGACCGCCAGCCCGTTGCTTCGTCCCACTTGCCTGGCTTGGGTTTGCATTCGATCGCGGGATTTCCTACTCCAGCAGTTCCGGCGACACGGGGCCCGCGCTTGGATCCGTGCGGGGCGATACGCGGCGGCCCGGCTGCTCGCGCCGGGAGAACATCCATCGCTCGAAGTCGTTGCCCCTTCTGTACGCGTGCGCCGAAACGAGACAGCCTTTTCTTGCTTTCAGTCTTTGTTTAACCCCGCTTTGAATCATTTTTCAGGAGGTGAGCTGAGAGCAGGTGTCGGATGGGGAGGCAGATCCAGCACAGTGTCGGCGTTAGCACGCTAGCAGACAGTAGGTCCTGCTGCGTTCCCACCCCCCCGCGCCCTTGCTGAGGCAGCCAAGGGCCGTGTCGCACACCCGGCACCCGGCGTGAGCAGCTCCGGTCAAATCCATCTTCCTTTGAACCGCTTGGGTTGCTCTGAGATCAGGGTTCAGCACGGGACTCTCCAGTGTCAGTGTCCTGGGGCAAAGCAGGTGACAGACAAAGCTCTTGGCCCGTGTGGTCGGTCATACCCCTGAGCTGCTGTACTTCTTAAGCCTTAGTGTCCTTCTGGGTGACTCCTGAGCAGGTTTTAGTCGTTTACTTCCTACCTTGAATGTATGATAATGACTACTAGTAGCAGTGAATTTTAGTAGTAGACAAAGCTGTACAGTTTGTGGGAAGGTTGGGAAATAAGGGAGGCTTCTAATTTTAACTGAATACCTTTAAAATTGTTCTCATGGTTACTCAGAGAGAGCAGTGAGTAAGGTGTAAATTTGTATTATAATGGAGCACACAGATACTGCTATAGTTCTGTCTGACAGTATATCCACTAGTAACCCCATTTTTTCTGGGGTTTATAACTTGGCTGTAAAAATTCGTGTTCTGCTGAAATTTGGGACAGTGCTCTCTCAGACTGGGAGCGATCTCTCTTTTTTTTTCTCGAATCTTTTTTTCATTCTTTCCCCCTTTTTAATTCACTGACAAGGGAGTGCTAGACTAATTGTTTGGAAGTTCCAACAATTTTACAACGTTAACTGACATCTCATGCTTTTTTGCACTTTTTTTATATTCAAAATACTTTTTTTTTTTTTAATTCAGTCATAGCCAGAGTTTAGTCAGTAATTTGGGGCCAGATCTTTTTGGTATTTAAAAACAAGCTAACATAGCCAAGTTATTAATACTTGAAAATCAACTACTGTAACTTTTTTCATAAATTTTTTAATACCCTGAGGCATATTTAATATCTATATAGATGTGTACTATAGAATGACATAGCAGAAAAGTTTCAGATCTATTTATTAACATTTCTATACTTCGAGTTAATGAGAGATACCTCAGAACTGCTCCAAAGTAGCTGGGACTGGACTTCCATAACATAATTTTGAAGGTGTATTAATCAAAACAGCTTCCTCTGTCCAAAAAGCCCAAGAGACAGATTGCCCCTCTGGCCCTGGCAAGGCACAGTGCCCAGGCTGGGAGGCACCAGGGCTGCTTGGCTCCCCTTTGGCAGCCTTTGGAGCAGCCATCCATATCGGCTCTTTTAGGCTGATTTGAAAAGCACATGCAAAAGTCTCTGTAAACCTTCCCAGGGAGTCAGTCATCCTTATTTTTTCTTAAAAAGCCCCCTTGGAAAATGAGAATTTTCGCATATGTAGGGCTTATTGAAATAGTTTCTATTTTTTTCTGAACCAATGCGAACAGGAAAAGCAGGGCTCAGTGCTAAATCTCCCTCCTTGCTGTCCCATTTAAAGTCATGTGTCACAGCCGTCTCCTCATGGTGCCTCTGGGAAAGTGTCTTGCCTGTCAAGGCACCTGGAGTATTGGCATGAGATAGGGATGTCGGATCGCAGGGGAGCAGCACGGGCTGGCTGTTGGAAAGGTTCTGCTGTTGCTGGAAGGATCGCCTGATCTCAGTCACATCAGCACTTTTTCTTGTTTCTGTGCCAAAACCAGGCCGTGTGTTTGCTGCACAGTGCACCAGGGAAACCAGACAGAAACAAATGTGGGAAATCTCACTTTGCATCTGCCCTGTTGTTGTTGTCACGATTTTTACATGGAGATGCCTCAGCCATGTTACAGTCTTGCAGTCCTCTGCTCACAGTCTGCTTCCCTGGTGTCCTCAAGCCACCGAGGTGCAGAGCATCCAGCACATTTCTTTTCCTCTTGGAGAGGAATTTGGGATGTTGTAACGCAGGCGGGATGAAGGAGTAAGTAACTCCTGAGCATGCAAGGGAAACAAGTCTTTCCTGCCTGTGCCCCGCTCCACTCTGGCAGTGTCCGGGGGTGGCTCTGGGGCAGTGGCAGAGCCTTGTGATCCAGCCTGTGCCTTTCCAGAATTCCCACAAGCCCTTGGCTCAGGGCAGGCTCTGCTGTGTTGGGCAGGGGACGAACACTGAAAAACAGTGCAGTGGTTGTACAGACGGCTCCCTGTTGCTCACACAGGGCTGCCATGGGCCAGGGCCTTGGTAACCTCCCTTTGTCCCTGGAAAAAACCCTCCAAACTGCTGCCCCACGCAGTGACAGGCTGCAGAAGACACGGTGTGGAGGGCTGCCTCTCCCCTTGGCTCCATCCCTTCCTCCCTGGCACAGTTGCTCGGCGTTACCCTGGCGTTCCATCCCGCGAGAGGAGGAGCAGCGGGTCGCTTCGCGCAGAGCCTGAAGGAGCTCAGCTCGCTGGCCGCCTGGCTCTGCAGAGTGGGCTATTTTTAGCTTTCCATCTCCTCCCTGCCTGCACCAGCATCCCAAATCCACTGCAGCCATTGGCCCGGCACCCCGTGGTGCTGCCCAGCATGTCCTAGTTACGGGCTGAACTTCACATCAGCCTCGGAGGGGGAAATCAGAAGCTTGTAAATATCTGTAATATATTTATTAATATTTAGGAAGTCTCCATCACTCATGCAACGGGAATTGACTTTCCCATGATGTTTTAAAAAGGAAATGAGTCTTATTTATATGTGTGTTGGCTGTTATCTTTTATTAGAGTTAACGCTTTCAGCCCCCTAATACAGTTTGCACATCTTAGAGTGAATTACTGCTGGAAAGAAAGCGGCACTAGCACAGTGAACTCTGTTCCGTGAATTTTACAATTATTTTCTTCTGGTTTTTTTTAGCTTTATTAGTATGCCCAAGGTCTGTTAAAATATATCATAGGAGACCCAAGGAGCTAAAAATACCTCTGGCAGCATCTGTCTTGTTTTGTATGTGAACCTGGTTGTGGGGAATGCAAAACCAGCTCTGCCTCACGGTGGTGATGAAAGATGTGAGTGAGCAGGCTTTTGCTGCAGCTCTAGACCTGACCTTTCAAGTGTTCATGGTGACAGTAGTGTTTTGAGGGGTTATTGGGTTTTTTTTTTCCCTTTGTCCATTACTTCCTTTATACAGAGAGGGGTGTTACCTGGTAAAAATAAAATGCCTTTCCATTATAACCTTTGTCTGTGTTAATTATTCATGGGGAAGCTGATTTAAAGGTTCTGTCTCTCTTTTTCTTGCTTCTATAGTTTCGTAATATCAGTCAAATGTTTCTTTTGGCAAAGAATTGTTAACGAAAATGATTGCATAACAGCTGAACACTGGCTGGGCTGCATGAAGGGATGAAAACTGTAGAAGTACCCTTAGAATAGCAATAAAAACTGCTTGTGTAACCCCAGTGATGTGATCAGCTCCTCGTCATCATCTGCAGCCAACTCCCTCTGTTACCAGTATGCTGCTTCTTCCAACACTGGCGGCTGTACCTGAGGCAGCACGTTTGTCCTGCATGTAACACAGGCTTTGGGAAATCTCCATCCCTCCCTCTTCACTGAGAGAGAAATGCTGACAGTCTGTCAGAGAGGTTTTTGATGGATTTGGTTTCGTTTTTAAACCAGAAGTGGAGAGAACATTATTATCACAACACTTATATTGTTCTCTCTTCTCTCCTGAGCATCCCTTTTTCCCCAGTCAAGTTCAGCATCAGCTTCCCTGGTTTGTTACTGGCTGCATGCTCTATAGGTTAAAACTTATTTAGAACCTCCAGCTTTAAACTCCTGATTGGTACCTTCCTGCTTTACTTCATCCAGCAGCTCTGCACAACTCTTAGGAATGTCTGTCTTACAGCTCAGTCTCATCTGTGAAACAGTGACAGCACACAGGCATGAGAGAAAGGTGCTGCAACTCTACACTCTGGTGCTACAGCGTATGGATTATGTTCATGTTACCAGAAAATTTCATACTGTTGCCATGTTGATAACTTGAAGCTGCTCTGGTTTATTTCTTCTTTTGTATACGTGTATCTAAAGGCCAGTCTGAGAATGTTTCTGAATACTGATTCCAGCTATAGAAACCTCTTTGGTTGTTTCTGTCTAATTTTTACTACTATGTTTCAGATTTTTTGGGTACCTGAAATTACTATTCCCCAGAACTTCCCTGTAGGAGAACCATTGGAGAGGGGCATTAGCTCAGCCTGATGTGATACACAAAGCCACAGAACCCCTGTGCCTGAGCAGCTCCTGTGCATTCCAGCAGCCCAGAGCAGAGGCAGCCTGGGGCCTTCCCTGTTCCCCCACCCTGACATTGAAAAATCCCAGAGCTGCCCGTGTTTCTCAGCTACCCTGGCACAGGCTGTGAGCTGCTCCATGTCCCAGGGTCCCCAGCTGCAAAAAGACACATCCAAGTGGTTACAAACTGCTTAAAGAATTTTGAGAGCTGCTGCTGAAGAGCTGAGTGCTCAGTGTCAGAGCTGAAAGGATCCTGCAGTGCAAGTTTCCAGCTGCTTTCAGTACTTGAAAACAATTAGCCCTACTTCCAGGTGAAACAAATTCCAGAGAGGTGAAACTTCACAATACTTTGACAAGCAAAGACTTGTGAATGAATTTTTCTAGGGTAGGTCTGCACTCAACAAATGTCATGGGGCGTAATCAGGAGATGGAGCTAAACAGGTATCAAATTTTATGCAGTAGTAGCTTAGTTTATTATAAATCAATAATAAATCAATTCAGTAACGTTCCAGTTTCTTCCCTGGTCAGGCTATTTTGCAGTGGCAATGCCTGGCTGAACTGAGTGTCAGGTGTGAGGTAGCCCAGGCTCTGTGTCCTGAGCTGCTACTGTTTGCAAAGGTCAGCAAGATGGGTTCTGTAGAACATTTCTAGAGGAAGCCCATTGGAACAGACCCTTCAGAACAGGCCTTACTATAGCTCATTAAAAAATACATCTGGAAGCAGATCGTCTTTCAAGGTGCCAGGCTGCTACTGTAAACCCACCTGTTTGATTATTGATACATTTGATTTTTTAAAAAAACACATAAGGGTACTCAGTATGAAAAAAACATATTCTTGGTCCCTTAGATGCAGCTGAAGGCGTTTCCACTAAACTTCAGGTCCTCTCTGCATTTCTCTAACCAGTGACACCAGTGCTTAGAAATGGGAGCCAGCAACGCTTTGGCTTTTGCAGGATGGGCCCTGGGCCAGACAGTGCAGAGTGGGATTTTTTAACTGGATTTCAGACATCTGCTAAATCTAGAATTAAGGGACATGGGCATGAGTTGTGTAAGTTCTGCAGGAGGTGGGCTTCCAAAGTTTGGTGGAAATAAGCACCAGTTGAGCTGGCACAGCTCTATAGAGAGGCAGCACTCTCGTGGCCCAGCTTTCAGGAGAGACAGAGCCCAAGGCCCAGCTTCAGCTGAGACATTGAAGGTGGGCATGCTCCTATTGAAGGGCTGGTGGTTACACTACCTGTGAATCAAAAGCAAAATGAAGATCATGGGAAGGGCTTTGGAGCTGTATTTCTGTTAAAGCTGGTTCCATCTCCCTAATCCTCTTCTTTAATAAAGAAAAAGAAAAATCCCAAACAGGAGGTGCACTTTTTGGACATGAACAGGCCTAAAGCACAAACCCTTCCTCTTCGAGCTTCCCCTGCTTCTGTGCTGTCACTGTGCATGTACCATCTTCAGGGACACCAGGGGCATCAGCTCTCACAGCGAAAGGCAACAGAATTGTCTTCTGCTTGTTTCCATGTTATGTGGTATTGAAATGCAATTTCTTGTTTATGCGTTACTAATAAAAAGCTCTTTAAAATTACTGCCTTGCTCTTGCTTTCTTCAGGGAACTGTGAAGACCACAGGCACTCTTACAGAGCACAGCTGGCAAGGCCATGTTCCACATTTCTTTGGCCAGGCACAGCCTTGAACCTTAGCTGCTGCAGATCTTAGCAAGGTCCGAAACAAAATTATAGCCAAGTAAAAGAGAAGGTATTGTACCAGCAGGGCCCCACATTAGGAGCCCTTATTGATCATTTCACTTGCAGGTGCCTTCCAGTAAAACGAGAATCATACCTCAATCACCTCAGTTACGGAAAAATTAAAAGGACATGACTTGTGTTTCACAGAAATGCCTTCCCACTGAACAAATCCGTAGTGAAAGCATGCCCTGCTCCCTGGAGCTGTGATTAAAAGGCTTAGCCCATAACCTGCACGATTCTGACAGGTGGCAAGTAGTGGTGGTGGGGTAAGAAGGTCATTTATTAGATAAGTAAGGTCTTATTTACAAGTCAGGGCTAGTGATTTTAGATGAGTCTTTCCTGTTCTAATGCCAAATGAAGCAGCTGCCAATCCCAAATGGAGTTACTAGTCCAGGCCCAGAGGACCCCTGCAGAGCTTTTGAGCTCTGTGTGGCTTACAGCAAGCTCCAGGAAGACTGGTGCTGGATCCTGCTGCCTACCCAGCACAGACTAATGGAATTTTTTTTTGCAGCTCTCTCTCAGAAAACCAACGTGTTAGATATTACCACAGTCATACCCAGAAGTGGTTTTTTTAAGCGGCATGTGGCATTTATTTATTTGTTTATTTATTTCTATTTATTTTGGATAGCACCACATGGTACATAGACACTTTACAGCCCTGGCCTTCACGGCTCTCAGCCTAGGGAGGTGCAACAGTAGGAATGGTGCTGCTGCCTACCCACCACTGCTCCACCTGAGGATTTGAATTAGAAGTGTCTCATCAAGGAAATGGCTGGTCATTTACTCAGAGCTGGGTTCTTACATTGTCAGTACATCAGTGCCCAGTTTGTGCTCTGCAGCAGTTCCTGACACCACCTGCTGCAGCTCAGTGCCTTTGCTTTAAGCAAAACTTTCAAGAGTACAGGAGCTTTCACTAGGATTGCCTGTTGTCCCAACAAATAAAACCCTTCCTCCATCATGCCTGCTGACCTGATGGAGGAAAAGAAATAAGAAACATGGGGAGCATGGAAGACTCACACTGGCACAAGGAAAAAATAAAAAAGGACAGTCTAAACAAACCCAATTAATTACAACCAGACCATTTGACTACACCACTTGAAGTTGATGCCTTTTGTTGCTAACATGAGCCTGCACCAGCACAAGAACTCGGCCTCAACCAGAAGCCAGTCTACTCCGAGTCTGGGATCTCCAATATCTTAAAGTCCTTCCGGGCCAAGAACCAACACGCCCCGTTTGCCACGCTCTGGGAAGCACTGCTGCCGTGTTCCCTCACTGCTTCCCCTGCAGTCAGGAACCAGCCATTCCCAGCTCCTTCCTTCCGTGGCAGGCCGTGTGACACAGCTGTAGGGATGGGGAGAGCAGCCACACTTCTATCCAATGTGGAGACCTGATGTGCTGGTACCAAATTCTTAAAATCCAACCACCTCCCTACATCACATCCCCACTCCATTTCCCCTGAATTGCAACCCAGCAGCTGAGAAACACTGAACTGCAGCTTGAACAACTGCTGCAAACAACCTCCCTCTCACAACTCACAAAACCAACTTCAGTTCCACTTTGAACTCCCAAAGTGCAGAATTCTTATTCAAGATGGCACTTGCTACCTATTAATCAACATGGTTACAAGCACTGAGCTTTCTTCTGCTTGGCCCCCAGCACTTCAAGATCCTTCCCAGTAAGGCAGCACTGACTTACACCATTTCTGCTTTACACATTTCTTTTTCCTCCTACGTATCCTTTTCCTCCTTCTGCTCCAATCCAAACAGCTGTGCTCTGCTGCTCCCACAAGCAGCCTAACACTTTCCCTCCCATGCAGCTTTCTGTCTTTGAGACACTTCAGTCAATGCACGTGACATAAAACCGACTTCAGAAATATTTTTTAGCCATTTCCAGTAAAGAAAGAAAAGGTGGAGGAATTTCTCTAGGGAGCAATGAAAATAAACAATTCCAAAGGCAGGGATATTTTTTGCCTCGAGGGCCAACTCAGCCTCTGACGGCACAAGAATTGGAATGGGAATTGGGATGCTTCAGAAACAGAACTATGCACGGACTGCTAGAGATCCCACCGGATCCCATCCATCTGACCAGTCACATGGCCAAGGGAGAAGACGGATGGAAGTCCCATCTGCCCACAATAAGGACAGAGAGCAGGGTAAAAACTGCCCAGGAAAGCTTATGGGAAATTAGGAACCACTCCATCTGCTAAACACTGGAGCCTGCTTGGTTCCAGTGTGACCCACTGCAAGGGCCTTTGTACACACTGGCAAATTGAGCAGCCATGGGAAGATCAATAATCTCATGGATGCACAACTGGCACCTCCCCCTGAGACGAGAGGGAGGGAACAGGCCTCCAGAAGAAATTGGTCTTTTTCTACCCAAAGCTTCCCCATTCTCCTTTAGCCTAGAGGAAAGTGGGAGAGGACTGAGCACAAGCAGGGAAGGTGCTGATGCCTGGCAAGTGGAGCAGCAGACAGATTGGAAAACCAAGCATTTAGCCACACAGTTCCTAAGCGGCAGGAAATGTGAAAGCAGCCCAAAACCAGCGAGGAACCAATAAGAAAGGAGATGCTGCAACAGAAGCAGACAGGGATTAGTTCCTGCAAGAAGGAAACAGAGTAGCAACATAGCAATCCAGGAAACTGACCTGTAATCGGTACTGACCTCAGGGTGTGGCAGAGGAGTTCGGCTCCAGAGAGCCGGCGGTGACTTCTGTAGGAAGCCAGTGCTGAAGTCAGCCAGCTGTAGGACAACCCAAGTAAATATTTCCTTTCTGATGCAAGAAGCAGCTTTAGACAACTCTTCTCCAAAACCAAAGCAATACATGAACCTCTCCAAAGGCTTTCCTACCCCTGCTGACAGTCGTGTTTTCATCCCCTCCAGCAGGCACGTGTGGAAATGCTGCACAGGTTGCCAAATGTACAAGTGCCACCAAATTTCCCCCCTTTTTGTGCAGAGCTCTGCCATAGCTGCACTTCCCTGCCTAGAAGAACAACACCAGGAGCTAGAATATCTTCTGGGCTCCTCATGCAGGAAGTGGCATCACTCAGGGGACAACAACTCACCTACACCAAAGCTACCCATCTTATCTTCCAGAAATGGGCTGCTTTAAGCTCTAAGTTTCTGTTCCAAAATAGGAAGAGCTTTAGGTCCCCATAAAAAGAGCAATGAAAATATCTGCTATTCATTTAATCGCCTTCAACTAATAGATGTATTTTTTAAAACAGGTTTATTGATTAGAATCATGTAATTTAGTTACATCCAAATTAAAGTTTACTTTCAAACTAACCAGAATATGAATGCTGAAAATTCCCTTAAGCTACAACACTTTAAAATTATCAGATCAAAACAGTGACTGACATTTCACTCTTCTATTTTTTTAGAAGTTACTCATGCTCTTTAACAGCTTCCTTGAGCACATGCTTGCCACTTGAACAAGTAAACATCCTTGCAATATTTATTTCACTTCAGGTGCACACCAAAAAATAAGTTAGAATGCTCTAGCAGAGGGTTCTGTCTGAGAAACATGTACATCTGGATCAAACATGACAATTCTGTAAACATCACACAAGGCTACAGTCATTACCAATACATATTTATGCATATTAAATAGGAAAGTTTCTGTAGTTATTGGAGTGTTTTTCCAGATAATGAGAAGCATTTCAAAGGATTTTAAAACCATTTTGTACCCACATGGAAAAGTGTTGAAAAGATTCAGTTACACTGGTAGCCAGTAGTTAACAGGAAGCATTTAGAAAGGAGAGTCCAGTTGTAGTTCTTGTACTCTTGTTTTCTCCATCCAGGGAATGAAGAGTTTCTCTTTATGAAACCTTATCACTTGGATTTAACATGTTCTGCTCATTTCTCATTTCAACTCTTCTGGTTATTGCACCGATTTCTCCCTCAGTTAATACATGAAGTGAAGAGCAAGGACCAGTGGAACAGCACAGTCTCTTCACTCCAGGAGCCTACAAATACCCTTCTTAGAGATAAGTAAGTATTTTCCAGCACCTTCCAGTAATCACTACCCCTGCCCTCATAGGGAGGGGAGGAACCAGGAGAAATTAATAAATAAGAAAATAAATTATACCCTTCTCCCCACCAGAAAAACTATTTTAGGCTATTAGCATCAATAGAAACTTTATCTTTGTTTAGATAAAAACATCTAAGAGGTAAAGTATCTGTGTGTCATGTTCAGGCAGCACATTTAAACAACCTAAGAAGAGTTAGCTCCACACAAGATGTAGCCTTTTAAGATGATCCTCCACATAAATATGAAATTCTACACTATCATGTTCTGACTCATGCAGTTCACTTTAACTGGCCATAAGACACTATCAGATTACAAACCAGATAAAATTCAGTGCTCTAGGACCTATCAGCCCTTCACAGAACAAAGGTTGACATGGAAAACCCTTAATCCCACACATGCTTTTTTCCAAGCTCCTCAGTTTGAGATGGTGCAAATATAACATACCCTTTACCTTTGTTTCAAAAGGCACATTCTGGCCGTTTTAAATGTGCTGTTTTGTTTCCAGTGTTAAACATTAATTGTTCAAATGAAAAGAGCATCTGCAGGAGGTCAGTTTAATCTTCAGTAGGCAAGGGGAGCTGCTGTGGAGATGATGGATGAGGTTACTTTTCCGCTGGTCCGGTATTCTTACAAATGGACAAACCCTCTGCAGATCCCTTGGGAGGGAGCTCTACGGAGCAGTCTGCAGGATGAGGCTTTTCTGTCAGTGACTTGGTTTTATTTGGTGAACCCCAATATTTGGCTTTATTTTCCGGTGGCCGCCGCCGCCATGGCCGGTTTGATCCCGTCGCGCGTGGACTTGAGCTCCTCCAGCTCTGCGTTTAGTTTGCTGATCACCCACTCCAGGGCATCCCGGCCCTGCCACACAAACACCCCAGTTTAGGATCACAACAGACACACCACCACTGCTCATGCTTCTATAGCTCTTCCTCTGTCAGACACGAAATTTGTCTGAAAAATCAATGCCCTGCACAGTTTGATACCAGATTATATTGATAATTTCTTAGCATCTTATGGGAACGTCACTGCAAAGGCATTTGCTTCACGCCCAAGCCAGAAGCAAAGGCAGTGCTGCTGTGAGCTCCCAGCAGCAGGCCGAGGCAACAGGCCTAACTCAGCAGCCAAGTCTCCTCACCTAACAGAATTGCTGGTTTTGCTGTTTGCTGCTCCCACCACCCAAAGAATATCAGCAGATTGATGGCAAAATCCAGGTACTGTTCTCAGTTTCGTGAGCCAGCTCATATAGGGAGTTTTTGAGAGATCCAGGACAAAGGAAGTCTTCCAAGTGCCCTTTGAAGTAGCAGCTAAGCGATCTGATAACTATCAAGAGTTCAGAAGTGGACTCACACTGAATTCTACATTTGTGCACAGCAACTTTTCAGCAAATAAATCAGACTGATTGAGAGACTGGAGTTGCACATTTTATATCAAGGTACGAGAATGTCTCAAGCTCAGAACTGACAGCCAGTGCTTCAGTAAGAGCTGGAGAACCCAGGGCAATAAGCCTGGCAAAAACCTTTTACCTGAAGGAAGCTCTGTAGCAGCTGCACCCCAATGACCACAAGATGCAGCCAGAAGCACAATGAAGTCAAGAAAATGAAGAGAAGGACTTTAACTAAACAAAAGTCAAGATTTTAGAACTCTGCAAGCTCAGAATAGCAGCTTATGTCAAAGCAAGCAGATGGGATCAGACCAGGAGAATACCTGGTCTTTTTTCACTTAGAGGGAAATCAAGAGACATTCACCTCTATTACTCTGCTAAAAAAAAGAAATACAAACAGTGGAGAGCAGCAAGTGGGAGCCACATGGCTCTGGCCAAGTTTAGAATTCTGGAGATAAAGGTTTGAGCCCAAAAAGTCATAAATGTTCAGGAGAGCCACTGTCAGTTGTAAAGCCTTCTGTAGACATTGACAGAAAGTACAAGCAGAGCCTCCTCTGCACACAGTTTTGTTCCAAACTGTGATGTGCTAATTTTGCTGTATTCATTAAAGGTGATAAAGTGCACAGAAACATCACAGAACCCAGAACCTGCTGTTATCCTTTACAGACTACTAAACATGAACAAGAATCTGCATAAGCAGCTTTGAAAATCTAAGGAAAAAAGAATGTCAGAAGAAAGCTCATACACTCTTCAAGGATTTTTTTGCCAGGCTAGAAACATTAGTCTGGGATAGTATGGAAAGCCCAGATCCAGAGTGCAAAGCATAACCTATTAAAAGAAATGAAGTTCTACTGTGAATAGGAGCACAGTTATCTCAAGACTCTCACTAAGGTCAGTGAAGGGCTGACTCAGTTTCTCTTTGTGTTTTCCATATTCCAGGGACTCACAGAATAAACACTAATTGCTACTTCTGCACTGGCAGGCAGTCCTTAAAACTGAGAAAAGACATCCAGGTATCACAATAAATAAATAAATAAATAAATTTAAGTGTTCAGCTCTTGGTCAAGGCTCAGAAAGAGAGATTCAACTCCACCTCAGATTACCTCAAGAACTAGGACGTTTAAGTTAATTAGTTCAAGAGATGCCTTTATAAGATACTAATAACATTCAAGAAAGTATGATTGAAATCATCCACTTTAAGTACAGGTTGCTGATAAAAGACCTTAGAAGGGATGACTTAACTTCTGAGCTCCTTCCATTTGAGCACCAAAGTGACTGTTCTTCAGCAGGGACTAACTTCCACCTTCTCCACAGGCTGTGCAAAACCTGGGAACGCCAGCAAAGCACAAATAAAAGCACCCAGACATGGGCAAACTACTGCACAGCAACAAGTTGTAACCAGCCATGAATTAACTGAGATGAGTGCTCAGTAAGGAAAAAGTGGGGGGCAGGGAGGGGGAATCATCTTTCAGCAAGTAAGCATTTGGACATTTAAAAGTCAAGTTTAAATATCCTCTCTGAGGTGACACGGGCACACAGAACTGAGACAGCAACAGCTTGGATGTTATATTTGTTATATTGCTCAAAGAAGACTTGTCAGAAGGTCAAACACCCTTGCCATAGAAAACACCCCGTAGAAAAACACCGAGATTCCTTTTAGGCCCTGACTTGAAACAATCCATCATTGTGTTTTACTTGGTATCTTTGTCAATGAGATAAATTAATTTAAAAAATCCATGACATTCAACTGGAGCACCAAGACATTTCCTCCAGTTTTTGAGAGCACATAGATCTGTGTATATCTCCTTAGACTTGCATACACTATATGCCATATTTTGCAGCTAAGAATAAACTCATGATTTTGGCAAGGAAGACTTCAGGAACATTCTGCACAGGAAATTAAGTTAGAAATCTCAACCAGATCCAAGTGCCACTAAACTACCCAGCTATCAGGAAAAATCTGACAGAGGACTGTCTATCAAGTCTCACACTGTACAACAAGTTCTGCAGCCAGTCATTAAGCAAGCACATTCATCCCCAGGCATGCACGCTGTGCTATTCATTATTGCAGGTGTCAGCAGCATGACGTGGCTGGCAGAACAAGCGCTGCATATGAAGATTTGTTGGTGGAGCTTAAGTGACTGATAAGTGCTGAGCCTTTGTAGTTGATGTTTTCCAGAAAAACAGCCATAGAAGCTCAGCGGAATGAGAAATTAAAAGCAAACACTCATGGCATACACACATCTCAAAGTAAGCAGTGTAAAAAGCCCAACTTTCTTAACTAGGAGAAGCAGCAAAATGGATTTCTTTCTTTTCAAGAAATCTTATTGGTTGAAGCAGAAGCCAATACAGGAATGACAGGGACAGGCTACACTGCCTAGTGGAAGGAAAACAATCTGCACAGAGGTCTCACAGAGGCAAATGCACTCAGTTCTCTCAACCCTGAACTCAGATTTGTTCATAGTTATATAACTGCAAGGACATGTCACCACCAAAATGAATATAATTACAACACCAATGAAAAGCAGGAACACTCTGGCATCCTCACAGCTTTGAGCTTTGCACAGATTTCCTCAGAAAGGCAACACTATTCCTCAGGCAGAAGAAAAGCAAATACAATTCCGCTATGCAAAACATTACCCCTGTTAAGCAACCTGTTTCAAGAAATCAATTTTATATCCTAGGAACACAGTTCAGTTTCATTTGTATAAAGCCAATTCCACTGACTAGCCAATTTATTCATTTCTTTAGGCACCAGCTTTATACACTGAAATCACAGAAACTAGGACCAGATCAAAGCCTCGGCGGAGTGACTCCACCCCACCCCGGCTGTCTGCAGGCTTCAAGGCACCAGCAAGACAGTGTGGCACAAGACAGGGCTGCAGCAGGCTGCCTGCCCAGTGGCACAGGCACGGTTCGTGGCTCCGGCCTGGCCCGGGGCTCACCCTCCCGAGCTGCAGTGCAATGAGCACGTCTGCCATTCCTGTATGCACGGGGTGTCAAACAGACATGCAGGGCGACTGACGGAATCCGCGCGACAACCATCCATGCACGTTTTCGCTAGAAAGCTGAACTGCTGTGCCAAGAAGAAGAATGCTGGCATTACCACTAGTTAGTACAAACTGCAGGTGTGGAGAGCTGCTAGCTTAGAGCGCTTTCAGAATTTTGAATTATCCACTCAATAGCATCCCACCCCTAGAGTAACACAAAAAGATTTACGACAAACGGCAAATGATTTTTTCATCGTCATTAAAAACAATAATAATCCATCACCTGCCACTGCTACCTCAGAGCAAAGTCTCAATGATTCCTACTTCTTCAGAACAACAAAACGTTTTTCAGTAACTGTCATGAATTTTAAGAGGGGTGCTTAGAGCACAGAGGCACAGCACAGCATGCAAGAAGAGCTCGTGGTAGCACAGGAGGTACTGGTTAGCAAAGAAAGGGTTGGTAACAGCAATCACAAATTCCTGCCACGTACAAAATCTGTAGAGACTTTTCAGTGAAATACACAGGACAAGAAGATCTTTCTGATTTGCAAGAAGCTTGTAAGCCAGTGTGTTCCTTGAAAATGGCAGGTCAGAACAATCTTTCAAGTTAACACCTCAACAAGTACCAAGAAATATTTACAGGTTCTCTGATTTCAAAAGAGACATGAAAATGTAACTGATGCCTCAAGAGGAATTTTGCCAGCATTTTAAAGTGTGCCTAACTTGATCTGGCACACTAGCCAACTAGACAATGCTTTGCTACCTCTGGGCCAGTCTGAAATTTGGTTGTGAGCCTGGGTTTGTTCCTCTCTTTCAAGAATATATGCTCCACATAGACTTTTAAATGGAAACTGGATCAGAACAGAACTGTAATTTAACTGAAGTACCTTCCATTTCAAACAGAGAGCATCTAGCTAGGTAAAGGTACCCTTCAGTGTCTAGAAATGACCCACCTCTCCTTCCCCTTCCCCTGATTTTAACATGCTTTCCTCTCACCTTAGGAGAAGCACACGGAAGGGTGGGAAAGGAGGCTTTCTCCTCTCTGATCTAGTTGGTCCTACCAAGTTGGCTTGGTCAAGGAGTATCCCTCACAAGGATGAAGGGGTGGCCAAAGCACAGGATCTCTGGCATAAGCAGGAGTTACCTGGGCCAGATTCCCACTGTGCTGAACCCCTCCAGCAATGCAGAGCACAATCTCAAACTCCTAACAGCACTCATCCTGCTGTTAGGCAGCAAGGCCTATGCTTCTCTAGCAATTCTATTTCTTCCCCAAAGAACTGTAGGACAAAGTGCCCAAGCAAAAGCACTCCCACAGCTCTGCCTGTGCTGAAGAGCAGCTCCATGGCTGCAGGCCAAATAGAAAAAGCAAGCACTGGACAGAGCGGTCAGTGCAGCGCTACCCAGGTGAGCCAGCACAGTCTCACCTCCTCAAAGAATATGCTTCTGCTTACACCACATTACTCTGAGCCAAAGGCAAGGAGACAGCTCAATAATGGATGTGAAATAGAAAAACTGACAAAGGCAGCATAGAAAATAAGCTGCTATTAACTGATAAATCCACACATTATAAAGACTGAAAGTGAAGTTACGTTCTCTACTAGCACTAACTCCCAGAAATAGGTTGCTGAGGTTCTATAAAAGATCTATTGAACCACTGTGCACAAAATCTAGAGAAATTAAATATAACATTCAACACACACCACTGGCAATTACTATTTCAAAAGAAAGAACGACTGGGAGGGGGGAGAGAGGCAGAGTACAGAATACAGATGTACCTTTCTGGCGTTAGAAGATATTGTGTTTGCCATCAAGCTTTCCAGGTAACTGCTCAAGCTAATGCCTTTAACAGTAATAATTGCTTCTTGAGTTAGCACAGTCCTGTAAGGGAGTAAAGAAAGGTTAACACCTAAGCTGAACTGGACTAACAAATTGTCTCCTAGACACAAAGACTCACACAAATATCCCAACTTACTTTTCTGGGTTTTCAGGATGAGGTGTGTAAACCAGTCTCTCGTCAACAGACACCAAGTTTGTGAGCGTAATCTTAAGAACAAAAACAGAGCTGAAATCCTCACATCCCACCCTTCTTTTTTCTGTTATCAGCAGCACTACTCAATAGCAGAGCACTCAATTTAATGTCAAAATACTGTACACAGAATATAAAACCCAGAACACAGTCAATAAAAGGACCTATAAAGGGGGATGAACCTTCTCCTCTCCTTGACCTAATTATACCGAAGTTCCCATGCACAGGACAGAGCACCAAGAGCTTTCCCTGAATGTCGAGTCTGACTTATGGCCAGTGATTAAGAGAGGCTCTTCCAGACCCCCACAGCACCACCTGGACTAGACAGAAAATTAACACTCAGGAAGGACCAGGCCTCTTGTATAGAGACAAGGCTCTCCTACAGACAACCCCACGTTAAATCTGAGAGTTATGAGTTACCAGGATACCAAAATATAGCACAATACTTCATTTCCATTCTATGAAAAAAGGCATTTCACATTAAAACTTTTGTTGGAAGTGACAGAACTCATTCATCTAAAAGTCAAACTATTTTACATGCATTCCAACAAATAATCTTACATTTAAAACAGAATCACAAATGTTTGACGATGAAGTATTTAAATTATAGAAGAAAAAGAAGAAAAAGAAGAAGAGAGTCATCTAAGACACTGATTCAGACATGTAAATTGTTGCCTCTAATGAAAGACAGACATTTCTAATCTAAATGTTAAGAGCAAAACATCCAACTTCCAGAACTAATTTTCAGAAACTTCTTAAGCCACCACTCACATTAGTTGAGCAAAGCTCCATCTTCTTTTCTACTGGATCTACCACAGAACGTTCCTCTATGTAAGTCAGAGTTCTACTTGTTCCTAATATCTGAAGGGGGACAAAAAAGTTAAGTACCAAAATCCAACATTTAAAACACATAAATGGCAAGTTGTCAGTGACCTCAAACAAATACAAAGCAATTCACGGATACCAGAGGACTGTGATCAGTGAGACTTCATTGTCTAGACTGTGACAGCCACAGAGCACAGCACAGAGCATGCAAGGCATTTACAGACATACACAGATTCCTACTTCCAAGTCAGCTCCAATTCAGAGGAGGACACAAAGGGATGGCACCCTTAATAAAGAGAGGAGGCTGCAGGAACGTACAGCTTTGACAATGCCGGGCAGTCCCCACTCCGTGCTGAGGAGACGGTGACTGTGCAGCCTCCCCTGGTTATCCAGGCTCCTGTCCAGGACATCTACTCCCACCACGCAGGGATTCATGGGGTTGGGGTACTTCCTCATAGCAGCTTTGATCACAGTATCCCAGGGGTGTCTGTGAAAGGAAGAGGTGAGAGTATCTGTAAGTATTTTGTACTGAATGGCAAGGATTCAGATGATGCTAAATCAGGATACAGGTTGTGCAATATGGTCCAGGCTGTACATGCTCACAGCTCCCACAAGTCCCTCTGGAATACAGTTACACTTGGAAAGGCTGTAAGAGAGCACCGACACAAAAACAGATGAAAAAAATAAATTCTTCTCTCCGGGATGAAGCAAGGACTTACTTACACAAGACTAAGAAAAATGAAGGCAAGGGGCCACAGCCACTCAGTGCTACCAGTGACACTCCAAGGAGTGCCCACAGAGATGGTGGAAGTCTCAGCTCATTCCAGAACTCCACCAGGAAAGCAACCTGACCTAACACCTAACCCTGCCCTGCTTTGAGAAGAGGGCTAGACTACATGACCTCCAGGAGTCCACTCCACCATTAATTTTTCTGTAATTCTAAGCATACCAAACAAACAAAAGATCGCTAGCTTCTGCTCCTTCCTATAGCAAAAAAACCAAAAAGCAAAGTGAAATTAAATTCTACTGAAAAAAAGGATGATTGAGATGTTCAAAATAAAGAAACAGATTTTTAGGAACCACATCAGCTCCTAGCCTGATGTCTGCACCTACACTACTGCTTCCAGCAGTTTGCTAGCATGAATTCCACTTGTGGATACTCTTCTCAGAACTGTTTTTATGAAACAAATTTTGATAACCTCAGATTCCTGTGATTGGAACAGTCCTGCTACTCAATGCCAGACTTGTCCACACAGCTCTTGAGGTACTTTAGATATTTCCTTCTGAAACAGAGGAGGCTACAGAAACCATGGACTTGATCCAAGAGAAAAATTCTGTCCCTAATTATTTCTATATTCAGAATAACTGACTGTCCTGACATGACAGCCTTAAAGCCTTTAAAGGTATGTTTAAAAATTCAACAATTGGTATCTAACTTAAGAAGGCTTAGGGGTGCCAACTTGTACTTAAGAGTTGCACTTATGGCCCTGAATGGATTTTATTTTAGTCTTTAAATAGATTGGTACAGAAAGGCACTGACAGTACAGCACTACAAGAACAAACAGAAAGTTAAAAAATAAGTTATTTTTTTAACAAGAAAACTATCAGAAAGATTCACTGGTGCAAGCAGGAAAAATAAGAGCCCTCAATTCCTGCAGCAGGAGAGCTGGAGGATTGTTCCTTCTTCCATCTTTGGTGACTCTACACCTCCACCAACAGAAGACACACAAACTGAAAACGACAAAATTCTGCTAAATGTCCCAAAGGGACTGAGTCAGAGATCTGATAAGGCACAACAACATTTTACTAACCATTCAAATGAACTACCTATACCCACACACATTACGCCATAAGATGGGGGTGTTCTAATACCGAACTCCATGAGAAAATGTCAAATAAAAATAGCTTTTTCATTCCCTAGGTGACAGATGCTCGTCTCAAACTCGGGAGTTGTGTCATGCTCGAGCAGCCTCTGCCTCATATTTCCTGCTGGAAACCAGAGCTCACTTATACCAGACTGGCGCTGAAGCGGAGCACCCAGCACCTGCATCAGCGCAAGGAATTCAGCTGTATTGAGGTAATAAAGAAATTTAGAGAACAACGCATCCGGGACATTTTGTAAACATTTCAAGAACTATCACGCCCGGTGCTCTGCGAGCTTCAAGACTTTTGGAACCCCTGTAGCAGAGGAATCATGGGCGGCGGCACTCCCAGAGCTGCACGGGCACAGCTGAGCCCTCCTCAGCTCGCCGGGACAGCCTGTTACACACCTCCGGACGCTCTTCCCTGGGGCTTCCTCCTTTCGCGAAGCTGGAACCGGCTGGCCAGAACCGGTTCCGTGCAGAAAAGCGCTGATGGAAAGAACGAACGCTCGGAGAGCTGGCTGCTGGGCGCCTCAGCGGCAGCACCTGAGGGACACGGTCACTGCCCGCACCTCCTGGAACGCTTCCTCGGCTACATCGGTAGTTTGGGGGTTATTTTTATCCACAGTGTGAAAGTCCTTTTCCCTAAACACCCAGCCCTTTATCAAGCCACCACGCTGTCGGGCCAGCTCTACCACTCCATCCTCTTGGAATGCTATTCCCGAGCTATGGAGAAGCCCAGGCGCGGCGTCCGGCCGCGCAGGGAGCGGCTGAGGCGATGCCCGCTCCCGGCCTCCCTCCTCCTCCTGCGGCCGCTCCCGCAGCATTCCTACGTCCGCCGTCACCCCAGCGGGACCCGGCTCGCCGCGCACGGCCCGGCCCGGCCCGGCGAAGCGCCGGGGTCTCTCCGCGCCCTCCGGCCCTCTCACCCGAACACGTGCTCCGAGCTCCAGATCTTCATGGCCGCCGGCGGCGCGTC
>VXBQ01008054.1:0-11739 GCA_013400175.1 Phainopepla nitens | reverse complement strand
GGGGGATGGGTTTTTTGGGGGCGGAAAAAGCGCCGCTTTGGGCTCTGGTAAATGTGGCCTCGTCCCCAAATGGTGATTTTTAAATTTTAAATTTTTAAAACTTTTTTGTTTCGCCAGAGTTTTGCATATTAGATATATTATTATAATCCATGTTCAACAGACATGGATTTAACCCCGTCAACTACCAAATGTGCAGAGGCAGAATTTGTGTTTGGGTTATAATTTCCTGTGCAGATTTTATTTCCCTTTCTCATTTCTCATTTATTTCCTTTCTTTTTAATTTTTTTTTAAATTTTTTTTCCATTTATTTCCATCCCATTGCAAGTGATACAGGTATATATAAAAAAGGGAAGGGGGGATAAAAATCCTAAGCACAAATGTTTGCAAGAAGGCATCAAATACTGAACATAATCAAACATTTTATAAAGCAAAAATAAAGGTGTAAAGTGCATTTATCTGTGGGCTTTTTATTTGTGGGAGTATCTGTCAGTTCTAAGCCATTCTTCTTGTCTGGTCACTCCAGGCTGTTTTCCAAAGTGTCTCTCCCACTCTCTCAGAGGCCTTTTAGGAATCTCTTCCCCAAAATATCTGATCCATGCTCAGGAACAAGTGACACTGGTACCTCTGCCCAGGGCAGTGCCGGAGTCCCCACCCCTGGAGGGATTTAGAAGCTGTGAGGATGTGGCACTTGGGGACACGGGTCAGTGTTGAGCTTGGCAGTGCTGGGGCAATGGTTGGGCTTGATGATCTGAGAGGGCTTTTCCAACCTTAACAATTCTATGATTCCATGATTCTACCTTTGCAGCATCTCCCAGTCCTCACCACTTTGAGGACAGGGAAGCTCAGAGTTGAGAGACATGCCCAGCTGTCAGAACATGGTCTGGGAGGGAGACACGATGGGATCATGGCAAAGTGGGGGCTGAACACCTCCACCAGGGAGTCCCAGAATGACAGATCTTGAAGCTTATTTCATTCCAAACCCCTGCCACGGGCAGGGACACCTTCCACTGTCCCAGGATGCTCCAAGCCCTGTCCACCCTGGCCTGGAACACTTCCAGGGATCCAGGGGCAGCCCCAGCCTCTCTGGGCACCCTGTGCCAGGGTTTCACCACCCTCACATGGAAGGATTTCTTCCCAATATCCCACCTAACCCTGCCCTCTGGCAGTGGAAACCATTCCCCCTTGTCCTGTCCCTCCAGGCCCTTGTCCAAAGTCCCTCTCCAGCTCTCTTGGAGCTGCTTTAGAAATCCACCCCCTACAAGTGGTTCTGTGCTCTGGTGGGGGCTGGAGAAAGGAAAACTCCATGTTTGTGCATCATTTGGTGGCTTTTTAAAGCAACACGTGTCTGAATCTGCCACTTTTGGAGGAAAAATAGTAGTGGAGAAACAAGGGCCACCCAAAATCACTGGAAACACCTGGTCCCGTGAGCTGGAGCATCAATCCCGCTGCAGAATGACGAGACGAGGATCACCAGGTAGATATCAAGCGCAAATGGTCCATCTCACCACACTTGGAGTTTGCTTTTATCTCCCAGCCCGTCTGGTGACTAATTAAACAAACAGGAGTTCCCTGCCAACAAACCCCGGCCATCTGCCTCTTCCTCCGGCTCCATCCCAATAACTGCTGCACCAAGGAGCCCCTTTCCCCTCAGCTAAGCGCTGCCAGCCCTCCCGCTGTCGGGGGTGCCTCGGGAGGGCCCGCGGAGCCGTGGGGCCGTGCCGGGTGCGCGTCTGGCGCGGGAGCGCGGCTCCAGCGGCACGAGGAGCTCCGGGTGGGAACGCCACACGCTCACGCCCCGCTAATTTAAGGGCTGCCAAGCTGGCTGCGCCAAGAACGCCTCCCCAGGCTTTGCGTTTTGCATGTCTAAAGTGGGAACGGCAGCGGTGGGAAGGATGCTCGGGGCTGGAGCAGCGAATGCATCTCTCTGTGAGGCTGGGCAGGGCGGTGGGAAATGGTGTCCCCCTCCCCAGCGGCAAGCTGGGGATGAAAAAAGGACCAAAGCCATAGTTTCTATCCTGTGCTCCAGGAGACACCCAGACCATGCTTACTAATTAATCCAAGAATAATCACCTGCCATTCAGGACCCCACAGTCCCTGTTCCCCAGAGTGTCCCAAGGAGGCAGCTGTGGAGGAGTGAGACCCTGACGTAACAGCACACGCCCGATGTTTGGAGGTTTCTATGGTAATTAAAAAACAGATCTGTGACCCGTGGAAGAAATTCCTAGCTGCATTCCGTGCTCTGCAGGGCGGATGCCCGTGCAGATCCGTGTGAGAGAAGGATCCTCGAGCTGGCTGGGAGCAAATCTCCTTCCCTGAGTGCAGTGAGGGGACTCACCAACACCCCCGTGGCCAACTCTCTTCCCTGCGGATGGAGAACCCAAAGTGCAGACCTCGTGTCCTGGAAACAAAGACACCCCATGCAAAACACAGGGCAGATTGAGTGGAGAAGCAGGGTAATTCTCTTTTATATGGTAATTCCTGTGGGAGCTTGGGANTGGCTGGGAGCAAATCTCCTTCCCTGAGTGCAGTGAGGGGACTCACCAACACCCCCGTGGCCAACTCTCTTCCCTGCGGATGGAGAACCCAAAGTGCAGACCTCGTGTCCTGGAAACAAAGACACCCCATGCAAAACACAGGGCAGATTGAGTGGAGAAGCAGGGTAATTCTCTTTTATATGGTAATTCCTGTGGGAGCTTGGGATCTTTGCAGATCCAGCTGGAGCGTTTCTGCAGGGCTGAGTCCCTGGGTGGGAAGCAGAGGCTGTTGGTGGGGCTGTGCATTGTCCGTGGTGTTGTGTGCTGGGGCAGAGCAGATGCTGGGCTGGGGTGGGTCATGGAATCACAGAATACCCTGAGCTGGAAGGGACCCACAGGAATCATCCAGTCCAGCTCCTGGCCCTGCACAGACACCCCAGCAATCCCTCCCTGTGCCTGGGCGCGTGTTCCAAACCCTCCTGGAGCTCTGGCAGCCTGGGGGCTGTGACCCTTCCCTGGGGAGCCTGGGCAGTGCCTCACCACCCCCTGGGGGAAAAACCTTTCCTGATATCCGACCTAAACCTGCCCTGGCACAGCTCCAGCTGTTCCCTGTCACTGTCACAGAGAGCAGAGATCAGAGCTGCCCATCCAGTGCCCCTCATGAGGAAGCTGCACCCTCTGTGAGGTCTCCCCTCAGCCTCCTCTTCTCCACGGTCAATACAGCAACATTTAGATTTCTGTTTACCATTTCAGAGAGAAAATAAGAGGCCTGTGGTAATATTAGCCAAGCAGGTGGTCTAAGCAAATTAGTGAATCCTGATGATTCCCGAGTTCAAAGGAAGCAGTTGCTCATCTCTGTGGAAGCTATCTGATAACATATTTAGCTGAAGAAAGGATGAGTGTATCCACCAGCACACAATGGCCCAGATTTCCTAGCTCATTAAACCCAAATATTAGTGAAAATATCGTGGTAAGCAGGCTGAGATAATTAAACACAACATCATTTCCATTTGTTCCTAAACACAGTGTGGGAATTGGCCACTGGGATGGCAGCATGTCCCTTACCTTGGGTGGTGAAGTGGAGCTGTAAAATTCACACAAAAAAACCCACCCTTCAAAAAGCAAACTCACATCAAAAAGAAATATAATAAAATTAAAAATAAAAAGTAAACAATAAAACCTACATGGGTCTCTATTTCCAAACTGGATGAGGCAGACATTAAAAAAAAAAAATCACAGAATCTTTGAAGGATTTTTGGGTTGGAAGACACCTTAAAGACCACCTTCCAGCCTGAACAGGACTGTCCACGTGGATTAGCTCTCAGTGTGGATGTACAACCACTGCTTCTTAAGCCCTTTTAGTAGAAAATGAAGTGTTGCACAGCCCAAATCCTGGTGAAAGCAGCACAGGCTGACTCCTGTGATGCTGGAGGCAGTGATCACCGAGTGATGGAGGATGAGGGCTGGTAGAAGAAGCACATTTTCCCTCTGGGAAACAGAGAGTGGCAGCATCTGGGTGCAAACACCTGGGGAAAGGAGCACTGGTTAGAATGGAAGGGCTGCTCACATGGTATTTGTTTAGCCATTCTCAAGGGGTTGCTGTGAGAAGAACTCATGTCCTCTCTGAAATGCTGGGAGTGCACAGACATTGCCTCTCCAGCCTCTCCATTGGTTCACAGGGACCCTGGGGACACAGAGCCAACAAAATAAATCAGCTTAACTAACAGTCCTCAAAAAACCACCCCTGGCAAATGTATCACAGGCTGCTCTCATGCCTGGAGATGCCAACGGGATTGGTGATGAAGAGGAGCTGAGGGAGAAGGGGATGCAAAAAGGGATGTGAAGGACTTCCCATAAGTTTCACTGGGCTCTGCCAGTTTCAAACAATCCCTTGAGTACAACTATTGTAACACCTGATTGTCCCACCAACAACAAGTGAGTATTTGCAGAATGTGCCTTTGCAGGACTGAGATCTCTGTGTGTGTTGGCCTTCAAGGCAGCCTGGTAATCAGTGCTGGATTGTGGAGCACACGAGACATGTCCCATTCCTTCCTTTCCAGCCACTGGCATGGGCATGGAGAACAGCTCCACTCACACCTGGCACAGGTCTGCACCCCTGAGTAGCTCTGGGCCTCTCTTCATGCACACCAACACCCCACAAATGCCTGCCAGCCTGATAACTCCCTGCATGGCTGCATCCCATAGCCAGCCTCACGTTTACCTACAACATTTTCCAACCATTTCCAGCCAGCACTGAGAGCAGCCTGTTACAGGACTTGGAGCTGACTGAGGCTGTGCTGCAAGCAGATGGCCCTGATGAAACAAGACACTGATCCCCAAGGAGGCACCGTGCAACGGAGCTGCTCGACTCCCCGGCTCCAAGGCAGGCTTGGATATGTGCATTAGCACGCCCCATCGAGGAAATTGCTTCCCTCATCACCCCTCTCAAGCAACTCTCCTTGGAAGCCTGGTTCCAGCTCGAGACACGTGTCAGCAGCACTGACACTGTGGCAGTTTTCCTAGTCAGTTATTAATAATGGAGCAGCTGACAAAATTAGGGTATTTTAAGAATATCGTTAAAGGAGAGAGGAGGAGTTTCCAGGCTGGGTGAGGGTTTAGATGTAGCCAGGAGGCTGGGGTGGAGGAAAACAGCAGTGCTCACACTTGGTGAAATGGAAGTGGATCCAAATGGGGAAGATAAGCATGGAGGAAAACAGCCCTCATTGATCCTCCTGCTCCTTGCTCCAAACAGCTTCAGCAAAATCCAGGGAAGTGACATCTAGGGCTGCATGGTCTAATAAGCATGTGTAGGCACAGCTGGAATAGATGCAAATGGAGATGATCCACTGAGACCTCTCAGGGCTGTTCTGCATCTTGCCCAAGCCCTCCTAATGACAGAGTGCTGAATGCTGTGAAATTTGATGGAGACTTTTTCATTAAGTAGTTGGTGCTGAAAGGGAAAACTGGAGCTGGCAGACTCATTCACACATTTTTGTGTCTCTGGGAAGGCACTTTGAGATTGAAAGACTGGGAAAGCTGTGGTCATTCTTGAATGAGAATCCACCAGCTCTTGGCAAACACTCCTTTTTGGTCCTACAGCAAAATGTAAAGGTAAGTTCTTGTGTCACTCAAGCTGTCTCAGTAGAGGAGGGTTTGGATGGTGGTGCAGCCACTCCAGCCAGGGTTTGGTACTGAGCACCTGGGAGGAGACTGGCTTCCAAAGAAAAGGCAGCAGCTGGGTCACCAACCTTGTCTCATGTTGGCAGCATCTGGAGAATGAAAAACCACTGCTTTTCAAGCTGGGCTGTGCCATAAATCACTGCCCTGGTCTTACTTTGATCAATGGAATGTGCTGCCCCACAGGGCCCTGCTCACCCTGGCAAGCAGAGACAATGCCATGTCTGACTCCCTCAGGGCTCCTCACTTGCCATAATCATCCTCAGCCTTGCTGCCAGTGATATCCCACCCCAGGCTCCCTACAAGCTGGTGCTTTTTGAGCTTGCAGAGTTTCCCTACAGGGAAAATCCTTGAAATAGAGGACCCACAGAACTGGAGTGAACAAATCAAATGCAGTGTCTGCTGCACGTGAGCAGGGAAGACAAAACATCAGTATCTCACAGCTCTGCTGGCAGGAGACTGATGCCTGATAACCCCTTGTAGAGCTCTGTTCTGCCTCCAAACTCAACAGTATCTGCAGAGTTACAGGGAAAAAAGAAGAAGAGGGTAACTATCAAAATAATTCACAAGTTAGCAATCCTCCCCTCCAGCCTGTTTGTCAAAGCATTGTTCATGAGGAGCTGATAGACACTGGAATAAATAGCACAAGGAGAGAGAAAAGTGATGCATTAGACCTCTCACCAGTCCCCTGACTGCAGCTCCTACTGAAAAATCTGCCAGGAAATATGAGATGTGAAGTGGCTATGCAATGGAAGAGGAAAAATTATTAGGAAGTGCCAAAACCCCTCAGCTGATGAAGACAAAAAGCTGGAGGAGGCATTTAAAAGCTAGAAAAGCTTTTTAAGTACAAATCTTCTGCTGATAAAAGGTCACTGCAGACTGAGGATAGAAAACATAGGTAGCAACTAATTGTCCTGATAATTATTGCTGGTCCCACAGAAGCAGTTCTGGGATTCACTCAAATCTCAGGAGGATCCAGGTAGTGCAGCTGTTTTCTAAAGAATGGAAATCAGAGAATCCCAGAATGGTTTGGGCTGGAAAAGACCTTAAAAATCAACTCATTCCAACCCCCTGCCATGGGCAGGGAACCTTCCACGTGACCAGGCTGCTCCAAGTTCCACCCAGTCTGGCCTTGAACACTTCCAGAGGTGTGACAGAAATGCAAATCCTCATGTCATCCCTGGAACTCTCTAGTGCTCACTTGTGGCCTCCTAGCTGTGCTCAGGTTTGCACCTGCATCCTTGTGTGCCATCAGAAATGGTAGTAATACCAAAGTAATCCAGAAATAAACCCCTAATCCTGATTTTCTCTCTTTTTCTGTCCAGCATATTCCAGCAAGGCAACACCAAGCCCTTCTAACAGCTCAGTTCAGAGGACTTCTGCTGTAGCAGATGAAATTCAGCTATCCCTGGCATTAATTACATCAGCTCCACACACACAGGACACCAGGGACAGCCTCTGCAGGGGCTGCACATCTGCTGCAGTGACAGAGGCCAGTCCTTGTTTGCTCTGGGGGTGAGGACAGCTGAGCAAGTGGTGACTGGTGGCTGCAGAGACCTCCAGTGACAGATGCCAGCCCCTCACCTGGCACATGTCACCTGCAGACCTGGCAGAGTTTCCTCAGGGCACAGGGAGCCCCAGCAATGTGCAAATCAGCAGGAGAAGCTCACCCAATTCCTGTCTGCTTTTACCATACTTGAAGTTTGATGTTAGCATGTGAATGAGGCATTTAAATCAGATTGACACAAAAGCTCGTCTTAAAGCTGAATGAAACATGTACCTGGGCAGCCTGTGGACAGCCTCACCACCATTTCAGAGAAGAAATTTTCCCTGATATCCAATCTAAACTTCCCCTGCTGCAACTTGAGGCTGTTTCTTCTTGTCCTATTCTTTGTTTCTTGGGAGAAGAACCAACGCTCACCTGGCTGCACCTTCCTGTCAGGGAGTTGCACAGCAGACACCTGAGCTGAGCTGTATTTTCCCTGTGACCATTTTCCACTCTATTTAAGAGGCAGACAAGGAGGAAGGAAGATCCTAACACAGCAACTTTCCCTACAGAAGGAAGATGTCCATGTCACAGTCCACTGGCACTTGGAAAGACACCTTGGGACATCCCTAAATAGCACCACTTTGTCTGATCAACCCGTTTGGAAGCCTCAGCTCTGATTAGGGTTGATGAATTAAATCAAACCAACCTCTCCTGCAGCAAAAAAAAAAAAAAAAAAAAAAAAATCATTACAAACCTGAAACACCCCAGCGCTGCTTAAAAGAACCGAGTCCTGTTGCCAGAAGTCTTCCCATGTTCCTTGATGTCCCCAAATCCATAAACATCATCTATAATGAGCAGAAAAGCAATGTTGTATTATCTCTATTACAACAGGGTGACAGAGCAGAACAGCCTCTGTCAATATACTGTGTTTTTGTGGGTCACAGGAAGGTTTTATTTCTCTCTTAGAGCCTTGAATCCCTGCTTTAAGACAACCAAGGGACACACTGGGCAGCTTTAAAGCTGCTCCTTTTCCTTCTCACCTGATCTGTATTTTGGCATGGCTTCTTAGAAGGGCAAACGTAATGAGGCAGCTACTGTACTTTTTATAACTCTCATCAGATCTTTCATTTGGGCCAGCAAGGAAGCTTGTTAGAGCAGAGAAAGCAACTAAGCATCTCTGGAAAATGCTATTAAAAGAGCAAGTAACAAATGAAAAGCTGGGACAGACTTAATGGTAAATACACAGCCTGGCAGTTCAGCACAGCTACATCCTTCTTGCCATTATTATTTAATACTGGCATCGATTGAAGGATGAGGCAGACCAGAGAACTCTCTGTGGGGCTACTTGAATACCATTTCACTGGGAGATTAAATAAGCCCACAGGTTTGGATCACACTGTTTGATGGGAGATTTTAATGAATTGATTAAATATGGGTGATTACTGCTGTCGAGCAGTAAACAACACCTCCTTCATCATCTCCGTGGGCAAACAAGTCCCTGATAATGATCAGTGCCCAGCTCCAGGCTGGAACCAGCAGAGCTTTAACCTGCTCCTCTGGAAGAACAAGCTGCCCAGCCACTGTCCCACATGCCAGGGATCAGGCACTGCTCCATCCCCACAGACACCTCAGGGTGTCATTCCTGGCTGATACACAGTGCAAACAACAGCCTGGTTTGTCCAGCAGTTTATTCCCAAGTTGTCCCTGGCCAGGATGGTCACTTTAGGCAGAGTAGATAAATTATCTTACAAGCAGCCTGCTGATCACTGGCTGGAAATCTGTGGCTGTAGGCATCAATTCCCCACTTCTATTTGTCCCTACAACTAACCATTACTCTTCCCAACAGCACCACCTAAATCTTTTCCTCAGAGGTAATTGCCAGGAGTTTGGAAGCAGGGTCACGGGAAGCAATAAAACAAAACAAAACAAAAAAGGATGGAAAGGTGAAGATGGAATACCTCTGAGTAGGGGAAGCTTCCTGCCCTGGTCTGGAGGTGTGCAGCACCCTGTGTGTACCCTGGGGCTGCAGGAGAGAGGAGCTGAGGATCGTGGAGCACAGCTTTCCTGCCTGAGCCTGAGCAGCTGTCCTGGAATTGGATGTGGAGAAAAGCTGCAAGGGAACAAAAGGGAGGACAGAAAGCAGCTACTCCCTGTTTCTACAGGTTCTAAGGAGCATTTCCCCTTATATAAGCAGATGTGAGACTCAGCCCATTTATCTTTAGGAGAATTTGTGTCTCTTTAAAGAAACAAACCACTTTCTTTTCTCAACAACCATTTTTATTGCTTTTGACAACACACCACTGGAGTGAAAGGAAATAATTTTCTGTTATTCTTTAGCTTCTTCCTTTGTTAGAGCAGGTACATTTCCTGGGACTATTGATAAGGGTAACTGGTTACCTTGTTACTGGTCACCAAAGCTGACCATGCAAGTGAAAAGAACTGGAAATCCCTCAAAGCACCACAAAACTGCCACCACTCTGGACAGTGATTAACCAACATTTGCACGGAGAACAAGTTCTTACAGGCACTGACAGCAAGACTGAAAGTCTGTATCTCAAGATGTCATCGCAGGGGCTCAGGCTTGACAGTGTCAGCAACATGTAGTTCAAGAATCATCAACAAAAATCTTTCCAAAGGGCTTTGGCTGAAGTTCCTCACACACAAATCCTTCAAACCAGCCAGAAACAGTGTCCTGAGCCACACCTTCAACCCCCAGCTCCTGCCACAGTCCAACCTTCAGCTACAAAATAAACACACACGGGGTTAATGATGAAGAATATTTACTTTCCTTCACATGGTACATTCTGTAAAGTGCTAAGTTCCTAAATTATACCGAGTTAAAACGATATACGGCTCTAGTATTTTAAACACAATAAATATAGAATGAGCCTTGTGCAACTGCACTTGCAAGTTTTTAATCTTTTTTTAGTAGACAGCCTAAATTTAGTAGTCAAAATAGCCTCCAACAGTGCTCCAAGAAAATCTAGGAAGCAGTTATAAATAAAATCACATCCTTCAGAGCTATCCTACGCACTTCTCCTGTCCACATTGCACGGGTAAGCAGCGCTCCTGCGAGCATATGGAGCGAGGAAAAATAAGGAAGCTGAAAATCACCCAACAAAAAAAAAAAAAAAAGCAAGATTCTACAAGTTAACATATCCTCCCATAAATAGTCTGGCTTCCACATTTAATCTTAGTGCACACAACCCAGGTCTTTTATTTTTAACTGCCGTTAAAAAACTCTTCCAGGAAGAACATCTTGCAAGACATGGGTCGATTCATCCTCATCTTGCTCCTTTTTGCTGCAAAGTGGGAAAGACTCCTGCACGAACTGCCTGCACATTGGGCACTGCTGGAAATACTTGATGCAGCCATCACAGAGGCACGTGTGCCTGCAGGGCAGGAGGACCCAGTTCACGGGGCCGTTCTGGCAAACAACACAGTCCTTGCTGTTCTCTTCCTGCAGTTCTGGCTCATCTCCAGCCAGCCCGGCCTTTTCCAGCAGCCCTCTGTCAGTGCTGCTCTCACCAGGGAAGGTATCGCTGGAGGAGGGTGCAGCACTGTTTGCAGACATGAAGAGTTGCTAAAATACATATAAACACAAATATTTAGGAGTGAACAAACTCTTCCCTAATCTCTGCACACACACAGGTGCAATGGAAGTTCCACTGGGTCAAACAGAGCCAGACTCTGTGTGGGTCCTGGCAGCTGCCTGGCCTCCAGTTAAAGGCATTTCAGAAATGTGAAATTACATAAAACAGTGGGAAAATATTAAAGATAAGTCCTCAGACCTTGGCTGCATCAAATCAAGCTCATGCACGAACTTCAACAGAAGTGTTCAGGTTTTGAGCAGCTCAGGTTTGTTTCTGGTCCATCAGTCTCTGTGCCTAGAGGGATTTCTACCTGTTCTACCAAAATTATATCCCCCACGCTGTCAAATCTGCTCCACCCAACCCATTCTGCTCTTGCTCATATTCCAATCCCCTACTCCTTTTTTGGTCTTATTTTACGTGAAGTGCAAATTCTTCTGGGCATGATTCCTAAGTATAGTGCAAGAAAAAGGAATTTTGAAAAAGTAAGTTTCTTCTGAGGCTTTCCTGATTAAAGGGGAATCTTGAAGAAAGGAAATAAATATTCTGGAAAGAAGAAGTATTCAACAGTGAATTTCTTCCTACTGCTTTACTAAGTGGACACTAGGACTCCCAGATTAGAAACAGGTAATTTCTCCAGGAAATCTTGAATAATTTCATGGAAAATATTTCTGAACAGTAAGATCCTGTGGCACTACTTAACTGATAAAATAATTTTAACTACCATCCAGTTCTTTGCATGACAATAGAAGTCTTGTACTAATTTAGGCTCCTGAAAGCCTACACAAGCTAAAGTTAACACTGTCATACACATGAAACCAGACTCTGTGTGTGGCTTACCTTCAGATCGTGGTATTGACCTTGAGCTAGGAGGAGATACTGATACAAAATCCGGCAGGAAAGTCTGTAGCTTTCATCAGGAACGTGAATTACAGCCACCATTGCAATCTACAAACAGAAAAAAATTATCTGTTTAATAATTGAGCACTCAGGCTGGGAGAGCTGGGGG
>VXBQ01008027.1:0-10175 GCA_013400175.1 Phainopepla nitens | reverse complement strand
TCCCCAAATCCAGACAGCTCCTGGTGCCTTCCAGCTTCTCTTCCCCAAATCCAGACAGCTCCTGGTGCCTTCCAGCTTCTCTTCCCCAAATCCAGACGGCTCCTGGTGCCTTCCAGCTTCTCTTCCCCAAATCCAAGCAGCTCCTGGTGCCTTCCACGTTCTCCTCCCCAAATCCAGACAGGTCCTGGTGCCTTCCAGCTTCTCTTCCCCAAATCCAAGCATCTTTTGCTGCCTTCCAGGTTCTCTTTGGCCTGCTGACTGGGACAGAGAACCAGTACACGAGCAGGGGCGGCGCGCTGAGCTCGCAGGAGCTGCACAACATCCTGCCCTTAGCATCCAGCCAGATCAGGTGAGGCACCCAGCTCCTCCAGGCATTCTCCAGCCTCTGGGAAGCTGCTCTGGAATTGCTGCTTCCCACATTTCTTTCTTCCATTCCTTAAGGTTTGGACTTCTGCCACTCAGCATGTCGAGCTCACGGAAGAGCAAGTCTGCTGCCAGGAGCACAGAAAGAGCCCAGGTTGGTGTTTGAAGGGAGCTGTAAAAACAGGAATGTTTTCCCGGTATTCACTGTCCCCCCCCAACACTCAGGTTTGTGGGGAAAGAAGAAAGTAGCCCAGTATTATTTCACCTGATTTTTATTTTCAATAAAATGAATAATTACGGCAGCACAGCAGGGGATGGGGTGGATTTCTCCAGGACCCTCCAAACCCCCCCACCCTTTGCCCCTGTGGTTTTGGGGCCACTGCTGTGTGGCAGAGCAGGCAATAACCACTGCAGAGGCAGTGAGGGTTTACATGGATGAAATGCATCAAAGACAACTCATTAAATAGGGCTGCAAGAAAGGCTGAAGGACAGTAGCTAATGCTTGAACTCCTTTCCAGTGGGATGCTGCCCTGTAACCCCCCAGGAGGCCTGGCCAGGTACCCCAGCTGTGTGAGGAGTGTCCTGCTGCTCTCCTGGTGCTGAGCTCTAGTAGCCAATCTTTGCTGCTCCATTTTTCCCAGTTTAAAACATCTGCTTCGATGGAGCTCTGTGTGCTGGGTGAGAGCCAAGGAATACCTCACTGCTCTGGGAAGCAGCAATTAATGTTTCCTTTCCTTATGACCAGCCCAATCTATCTGTGGTGGTCTTGGCAACTGGGACACGCTGTTGAGTCTTGACAAGAGCCAAGACCAAGAGGCAAAAGCCTGGTTTTACCAGTGTCATTTGAGATGAAGTTCAATTTACAACTCTCCTTCTCCATTTCCTGGAGCCATTAAGGACCAGACCCAGCAGAATGGGTGTTTAGAAGCCCAGAACTTCCCAGCAAAGGCATTCCTTACCTCTCACAGTGCAGCTGGACTAGAGCATAGACGTGTGCAGTGATGTCTGGCTCATTCTGTCACTCCCCTCAGCTGCTGTGCTGTGCTCAGCACACCCATGTCCTGTGCTAGCCACACTTCCCAGCATCCCTGACAGATGCTTGCTCTTCCTTCAATGCTAAAACTCTTTTGGAGAAGTTAAAATCTGCAGTTCTCCAAGAACAGCTCCAGCAAGAGCACCAGCCGTGCTTCTACCACGCCGCAATCCCTTGCTGCACTGAGAGCAGCAGCCCCTGTGGGGTTCTGATGAGTGTCCAGGGGTTTTTGAGCACTGAGTGACGTGTGCCAAGTGCCTGTTGCTCCCAGCAGCGAGGTGCCAGGCTGTGCCCCGTGTGTGTCTGTCCCTAAGCCCGCAGTGACGCCGCTCCGCTGCCTGCCAGGAGCGGTTGTGCCGTGGCTCCACCTCGCAGCTCGTGTTGCTGAGGGGGCAGAGGGAGCCCCGGGGCTGCTGTGACAGTCAGCGTCACTCTTGTCTTTCCAAAGGGCCAGGCTGCAGCTGCTGTGCTGCCCAGAGAGGACGAGGCAGCACGCCCGGGCTCCCTGTTTCGGCAGCTCATCGCCGACGACGAGGACGCGGTGGCACCGTCCCTCTTCAAGCTGGGCTGGCTCTCGGGCATGACCAAGTGAGGCAGCAACCAATAAAAACTGCTCTGGGTGTTTGTCTTCACTGAGATCTGTCTGTCCCCTGGGCAGGAGCGGTGACAGCTCCGGGATTGTCAGTGCTCCCCATCCTTCAGCCAGAGCAGGGCGTGTCACGGGAACCAGGCACAGCGTGGAGTGTCCTTGTCCCCTGGCTGCTGGAACAGAGGTGGAGCTGCTCTTTCACCTCCTTGCCTTACATTGTTTAAGTCAAATTAAAGAGGAAAAAAAAAAAAAAAAGCCAAAACAACCTACACATGAAGAGAAAACAAAATATTTCACAGCTGGAAAGGGGTGCTGGAGCAGGGTAAGACACCTGTGTCCTCCAGGCACCACCACCCTGCTGTGAGTGGCCCCTGCCCGACCTGTCCTGGCTCTAATTTCACATTTCCCTTCCAGCCCTGCAGCACTGAAGCTCAGGAGAGAAGTCTCATCCCCCTGAGCTGGGTGCGAGCTCACAGGCCTAAAGGAGCTGCACTCACTGCTCCTATTCTCACTAACTCTAAATGCTCAAAAAATTATGTTGCCAAATCATTTTTTAACTAGTTTATTGAAATTAAAAAAAGACTTATAAAACTGAAGAGGAACGCTTAAGAGAACTTTACAGAAAGCAACAACTTGCTAACAAACAGATTAGGCAGTCTATTGGAATTGGACAGTTTGCAATCCTATAACACACATGTGGACTCCTCAGTCTCCTCTTGCCACGTACTTTAGAACCACCCCAAAAAGAATCCTATAAAAATTGCTTCAAAGCCCCTTTTGCATTGCAATAGTGCAGCAAACCACAAGTAAACAATCTCCTGTTAACCTGTTATTTCAAATATAGACTGAAAAGGCAACAGGCAATTTTGTGCAATTCCATTTTAACAAACTTTGAAGTTGAAATATCAAATCTACACAGTGCTGTCCCTTCACAGAAGGCAGGGAGCTGCTGGGTCATCATGTAGGGAGGCGTCCCCGGCTCTGTAGGCTGTGGAAGTGGGCTTCCTTCAGGATCTGGTTAATGTGGAAGTAAGGACCTTGGCTTAGTGCAGACTGCTCGTGGAAGGGCTGGGAGGAGACAGGGCTGGATCCTGCAATCCTGGGGTTGAGGCTGGACTCTGCTCTGTCGGGGCTGTTGATGCTGCTGCTGCTACAGCTGCTGCTGCTGCTGCTCCCGCTGTCGCTGCTGGAGGACTGGGACACACACAGGGTGAACAGCAACATCAGACAACTCTTCCTCACCCCACAGAAGCAAACATTGAGGATAAATCCCTCCCGTGCACATCTCCAGCCTGGCGGACTGAATAAATCCACCTTGGCACAGAGAGGTTGTTGTTGCCCACACCAGTGGCACAGAGCTGAAGGGACAAGCCCTCACCCGGGGTTCAGTGACCTCCAGGATGCTGGATTTCAATCCTTGCCAGTTAAAGCCCTCAGCTCTGCCCCCAGCCCCACTCTTGCACTAGTGAAGCTTGCTGGAGTGATCCGAGAATTGGAAAATGAAGAACAATTCCCAGGGAGCTGCAGGTGTCAGTACAGGCAGGGCAGGGTTGGCACTTCTGCTCCAGCAGAGGTTTGAGGGAAGCACCATGCAAAGCAATCCTAAAGTGAGATCTGAAGCATCCAGAGCAAGAGGCTGTGAGCAACAAATGCAGACAACACCCAGTTTAAGTCTCTGAACACCCTAACATCAGGTTAAGTACTCCATGGCAGTGTTAGCTGGAAGTGTTCCACAGCAATTCCACACCAATTTACTCGTGACAGTGAAAGAGCAACAGGCACCAAAGAATCCCTCATGCAGCAAAAAGAACTCAGCTTCTGACTGGAATAAGAGGGCAGGGCTCATTTGCCAGCATTTAGGGTAACCACGTTTCATGGGAATGGCTGGAAGAGCATTTGCCATCATCAAAAGGGATTCAAAGACATGAAACACCGTTTTAAGAGCTGCTAAGGAAAGTTCCAGCTGGAATGTTTTAGTTTGTGTGATCTGCTGGTCAGGACCTGCAAATATCTGGGTGAGTCAATCAGCAAGTGGCTACTCTGCCACCCCATAAATGATTCATAAAAGCAGACAGAGTAAGTGACAGCAGCTAAAAAAAAAAAAAAAAATCGATATTTTTTGTAAAGATTAAGCCACAGAAGTCACAGCTTTGTGGCCACAGCAGAAGAGGACAAATTTCACAAAATCCTCAGGGATTTACCAGTCAGCACCACTTCCAGAAGGGCCTCACCTGGAGTAAATCAGGAATGGTGCAAACTGCACCCAGCAGTTTTTGGGGTAAATCAGGAATGGTACAAACTGCACCCAGCAGTTTTTGGGGTAAATCAGGAATGGTGCAGACTGCACCCAGCAGTTCTTGGGGTAAATCAGGAATGGTGCAAACTGCACCCAGCAGTTTTTGGGGTAAATCAGGAATGGTGCAGACTGCACCCAGCAGTTTTTGGGGTAAATCAGGAATGGTGCAGACTGCACCCAGCAGTTCGTGCAGGGCCCAGGGAGGCACTGTGGATGTTTGGGGTGGAACAGAACCCTCCCCCCGGCCCTGATCCACCATCGATCCTGACCACCCAACCCTGACAAATCCCTTTGTTTGGCTAAGCACCGAAAATGCTTCAGCTCTGTGGGAGCACAGCAAGCCAAGCCAAGGGCCCCGGGCTGCGAGGAGAGAGAAACACACAGCGGGGTCATTCCCGAGGGAGCACAGATGGAACTAGGGGAGCAACCAGCTCCTCTTCCTAAATCTAGGGAGGGAGAGAGCCCCGGCAGCACAGGGAGGAGCTGGGGGTGGTGCTGGGCAGCGCAGCTGCTGTTGCAGAGCAGCACAAAGAGTCACAGGCAATGCTGGAAGGGGGCACGGCAGCCTCGGAGAGAAACCCACCGCACAGGACACTTTGTTTCCTTTTAGTCTGCGCTCCTTAGTGAGCTTCGTTACAGCCACCTTCTGCAAATCAAGGTAAAAATCCGAATGAGAACCTGGCCTCGCTTGCTGCTCAAGTTTCACATCTCAACAAACCCTTCCCAGCTGTCAGCAGCGATTATTTGGTGCCTCGGAGGTTTGTGGAGCTGGCAGTGTGTCCTGGGACGTGCTTCTGACACCTCGGGCTGGTGACACACGGGGTTTGTCTGACCCTCTTTATTTCCAGTTCTCTAACAGAGCAAAGATTCACTAGCACGGGCACCCCTTCATCACTGCCCCCTTCACAGGGAACACCCACCGTGTCCCCAGGCTGTGGTGCACGTTCTGTAAGGCATTTGGACTACAATCAGACAAGAAAAGAATCCTTCAAGTCATCAAGTCGGCAAGAAAGGCATCTACAAAGCTTTACAGGGGCAAAGGAAAGCAGCCTAGGGACGTTTTATAAATACTTGAACTATCAAAAGGGCATCTTCAAGGTTTACTGGGCTCATTAACCCTTAACATCACACTTGAAGTTTTAAAACAAACAAATGTCTTGTTAAATGTCCTGCTCTGGGACAATCTCTCGTGACAGGAACTGGAGAAAGAGCCACTCAGCCCCTGCTGCTCTCAACATCTTCCAAGATGAGTTTAACAGAGCCACGAGCCGGTTTTAGTTAGAACTGAAGAGCAGCCCTTCCCTGGATAGTGGGGGCCAAGAACTTTGATTTGATCTCTGCCAAGAACCCGGTGGTGTTTCAATCCTGGCCAGAACAAAGAGGAACTATGAGAAATTCGGGTTTGCAGAAGTTATTCAGGAAGGAAAGGGTCAGCCAGAACACTCAGGCTCGCTTCCTTCCCTGGGAAAACGAGAGCAAAGAGTTTGCACTGGTGATTCCCCAGAGCACAGCTGGGAATCTCAGGATCCCCTTGCAGGATCCACCACAACTTCTCCTGGCTTGATCTGGGGACAAGCGATGGATTTCTAACCAGACACAGGGCAAGCAAACACAGCTGAGCTCCTGGAAAAGGGAGGACAGGCTGAACAGGAAGCCAAGTTCTGTGGCAAAGGCTGTGCCTCGCTAATGTTTAACGCTGGCTGCAGCTGCAGCCCCGTGCCTGTGCCTGCCCACGGACTGAGCCCAAAGCAGAGGTTTCTGTCACCCTCAGGGTGCCTGTCACCTGGGAGTGCCTTCTCCAGGAGCAGCAGGAGTGGCACATCCTTACAGCAACTGGCCAAAAAGCAGCACCGGTGGAGATCGAAGAGAATCTGTTTTCGTCTCGTGGAAGTCTCGAGGCAGGGGTGCTGGGTGAAAGGACAACCCAGAGGGAGAAAACAGCAAATCCTTTGGAATTGGATGGGATTTGGATGAGCAGTGGGACTCAGAGCGAGGGACTGAGGGATAACACCACACAACAGCCCAGCTTTCAACTGCCACTAAGGAAAAACCCCCCCTTCACCTCACTCTCCAGAGAAAAACGGGCAAGACAAAAAAAAAAAATGGGAGGAGATCCTGCCAAAAGCCAAGTCCTGTCCAAAACAGCTGATTGCCATCCTGAGGTTGTGTTCTCAAAGAGGCCTGGCTCTGCAAGAGGGAACAGTCAGTTTGAACCACAACAGGCCAGAGGAATCAGGACTTTGGGTAATGTGTCCTGCCATGAAAAGCGACTCTCGTGTGCTCTTGGAAGTCACAAATTGCTCCCACTCCCCCTTTCCCAGGCAATAGCCAATATCCCAAAAGCAGTGGGGATTTTTAACCAGCCAGAGGTGGTTTTGCACACAGCAAAGTATCAGGAAACAAAATGCAAGTGTTGCAACCTGGCTGAGACTTTCCAAGGGACACCAAAGCATCTGTGCACAAGGAGACCAAGGATTTCTCCCTTTGGCACAGGAAGTCCTTAGCCAAATGTTGGAGTAATACAGATTTAATCTCGTGGCTTCAATTTCTGAGCATGCTCAGCTCGGGGATCTGACAAAAACAAAACAAGCCAAAAAAAGAAATAAATAAAATAAAAAAAAAAAAAAGAAAAAGCTCTATTCATCAGGAGAAAACATTGGGAATTGTGTTCCTTGGAGAATGGTGTTTGAGAAGCTGTGTCCACATTCCTCAGCAGTGAGAGCTCCTCCCTGCCTCACACCAGGGTTTAAAGGGTTCAATCCAGACTGTCACAGGGCAGGTGCATGCAAGCAGCAGAGTCTCTGTCAGGCTGAGAGAGCAGTGACCCTGCCCTGGCTCAGCCATGCCCGTGCTGTTCCCCTGCAGGAAGCCAGGCCAGCCTGGTGGCCACAAGCCCACACTGTGCCAGCCCTGCTTGCAGTGGCTCTGCCCAAACACCAGGTGTTTGCACGACAAGCAAAAGGTGCTTCTGCCACTCACCGTGGGGGCAGGAGGGGTTTCCTGATATCCTTAATTTCCTCACTGCTACCTCAATCCCTCGTTCCACACTAAAGCCTTCCTCCTCCTGCCACAAAGCTGCTTTAGCCTTTAACTACTCTACACACACGCAGGGCTCTGACCTGTTGGACAAGTGATTCAGTGTCAGATGGCAGCAAAGCAGGGCTGCTGCTCCCCATCACACCCCAAAAATGCAAAGTTTCCCTCCTGCACAGGGAAGTTTTCACCCCAGAGAATTCCTTCGTGATGGACAGCAGCTCTTAAAGCATTTCCTATCATAGAATCCACTTTGACAGGTTGAAAGTGAGTCTCCCTCCTAACAGGAATGTAGAAATATCCATTTGAAACCATTTCCAGATTATAAAAGAGCTTGAAGTTACACAGCAACTAAATATTTTCTGTGAGGTACAATTAATAGCTGAATAATTAATTCTGTAATAATTCAGACTGGAATGGCTGATTACAATCCACCTTCAAAGTGAGGAGGCTCTGAAAAAAAACCCCAGGATATTTCCAAAACCTTCAAAGAAATTAAATTCATTCATTTCATTGACTTCAGATGGGGAGCCTCTGCTCTGCACCCACTTTTCCATGAATGTTTTGCAACACAAGGACTGTGTTGCTCACAGTGAATTTGCAGGTGATTCACCCAGGTGACATCTCAGGAAATCTGGCAGCAGTTGGGAAATCAGCAATTTTTTTTTTTTTAAGAAAAGAAATCTCAAAATTGCACAGAGAGAACACCTGTCTGGTGAGGGGTAAGAAAACAAGAGTTTATCCCACATCCAGCAAAAAATTGTGGAAAATATGAGGAAAAACCAAAGAGTTTTGAGTGTTTTAGCTGTGAACAAGTCTTGCTTAAGCTGAGCAGCTCTATCAGAGCATTTTTTCCACATCAGATAAGGCCTGCCTGGAATGTGTTTTGTCTTTCTCCCACAAATAATCACCTCTCTGCAAGGAAAGGCAAAGTTGATGGTCAGGCAGAGTGAGCACAGGGGCACAGCCACCCTCAGCATCTCCTCAGCTCTGCTCAGCAAAACCAGAAACAGCAGGAAATTATTTCCCTGGCTGCTGCAAAGCAGGATTTGAAATCTCTCCCCAGAAATATTCAGGCCAGGGATAACCAGGCTCACTGGAAATGCTGATTTCCAAACTGATCCAATGCTGATTTCGATCTCCGATGTCACCGAGCCAAAACTCACCACCTCAAAAACACAAAGCTATGAAATAAAAATGGGAAAAAAAAAAAAAAAGCACGGGGATATTGTTGGAATGCAGCATGGAAGGAGATGGATTTGCCTGGGAAGGCTCTCACCTCAGTGTCCCAGGAGTCCTGCAGGACAGAATTCCTGGTGCTACGTTTGGTCTGGGGAACGTGACCCTCATCTTCGTTGCCATTCCTTCTCCTCTTCCTGCAGGAGAAAACAAATGATCAGCTCACTGATCTGTCCTCTGAGGACACCCCAAAAAAAGCAATAAACTGATATTTTTCACTCATATCATTTATGATAAAGCCCTACATTGATGCAGGATGTCTCCAGAGCCCTGAGGTGCTGCGGGCTCTCATTTTCCCCTTTCAGCTGAAGGCGCAGAGAAAAGGATCCTGTTTCTCACAAGATGTTCCCTATCAGTTTTAGGGACGTGGACTCACATTAAACCCATCCTTCTAAGTGAACTCATTTAACAATTGCCAGCCTTGCACATCTAAAAATAATCCCTGGGCTCAGAGTGACACCTGACAGGCTGGGGACAGCACTGGGATGAGTGGCAGTGACCACACTTCCAATTATTCACCTGCTCACACCCCCCAGCAACCACTCTTGAGTCTCTGACAGTGCCTGGAGCCGAGTCACATTCCAAAACAATCATGTTTCCCACGTGGAAATAAGGTTTTGTCAGGAAACACCTCGTGGAAAACAAGCTCTTCCCTGTTTCTGATGTGTTTGCCACCCTCTCACTGTACTGTCTGGTGGGTACAAGTTTTCACCTGATTTTTATCCAAATCTTTGCAGGCATCGAGGCAGAGCAGAGTTTGGAGGAGGATAATAGTGCTGATATTCCCAGATTAGAGGAGATAAAGGGAAAACCTCCAAGACCAGGTTGGACAGGAGCTGGAGCACAGTGGGAGGTGTCCCTGCCCATGGCACTGGATGAGCTTTGAGGTCACTTCCAAACCAAACCACTGTGTGATTCTGTGCCACCAGCACTGCAGCTGATCCCCAGCAGCATCCCAGAATTCCTACACCAACATCAAAGGATTCTCCCCCACCCTACAAACACGACAAGTCAGCCAGGAGCTCAGCAGCCTCAAAAAAAAAAACAACAAAAAAACCCACCAAAAAAAACCCAAAAAACCCAAAAAAACAACACAGGATGGAGCTGGTTTGGTGTGCCTAAAATTAATCCGTGCTCGAATGAGTCAAAACAGACTGGAGGGAGGTATTTATAACTGGTCCTTCCTTACAGCCAGGCTGTGCTGCAGCCTCAGCTGCCAGCATTTGGCCCACGCCTCCAGCCCGGAGCTGCCTCCCTGCTCCCCATCCCCGGCATCACGGCACCAAACGCTGTCCGTCTGTCCTGGAACGCTCACTGGGGAAGGGATATTCCTCCCTCCACCCCATGTCTGCCTCTGGATCTTCCCTTTCCTCAACACCTGCGGTGACCTCCACGGCCGGGAGCGCCCTGGGCTACGGGAGGTGTTCCTGCCCACGGCAGGGTGGAATGGGAAGGGTTTTAAAGCCCCTTCCAGGCCATTCCCTGACTCCACCATCCCCCAGTGCCCCCCAGCTCCCACCCACTCCATGACCCTTCTGCTTCCTCCCCCAGCACGCCCGGAACCTCCCCCTGAATCCTCTGCATTCTGCACATCCCTTCGCCCTCCCGAGGGAACCAAACCT
>VXBQ01008003.1:408894-430993 GCA_013400175.1 Phainopepla nitens | reverse complement strand
GAGGGGACCGAGCCCGTGAGGGGTTTGTCCTTCTGAGGGGACCCCTCCTGTGAGGAGATTGTCCTTGCAAGGGCAAGTTTCTTCCCTGAAGTAACCTTGATTGCGAGCTGCAGTTGGATTGGCAGGACCAGCCGCCGACGTGGACTTAGCGGTGTTGTGTTTCATTAATGCTTGGTTTTAAAATTCTCATTCCTGTGTATCTACAGAGGCTTTACGTGCTGAAACAGCTCAGTTTGGGAGTTTGTTTGGTTGGCTGGTTTTGGTTTTGTTGTGGATTGGTTTGATGTTAAAATTCTAATGGAGGCGGGCTGAAAACCCATTAGTTAGTTGAAAGAAACAGCGGTGTCTCTGCAAGCCGAAGTCGGAGCACCTTATTGTGGGAAAAAAAATAAAAAAGTTTCAAACACCTAAAGCTCTCAGCATCGTCGCTGCTCACCACCAGCCCTCAGCACTAAATGAACAGCAAAGCTGCCCTGACTTGGCTGATCCGATAATGGTGTGACAGTGACCGACAGGACCCGGGAAAGGGTCGTGCTCCCAAAGCAGCTCTCCGTCAGGAGCAGCTCACAGCGCCTCAGGATGTGTCACGCTTTTGTTACTTTCTATTATTGACACTTTAAATAAGCGCCCATTCTTCTGGCTACGAAACGGCTATGGCAGCAGAAACTGGGGCTGGAAATGCTTTTGTGTAAAAATGTGCATGGTCTGAAAGAAAGCCAATTTTCTGGCGTTTCAAGGAATGCTCTAGTCAATTGTACTTGAGGAAAACTGCAGATATATTTCTGATTTTGTAGAAGAGGTTATAATTGTAAGAGTGAAGTGGTATGAGGACAAGGAGGCTTATGTGAAACCAAGCTGAATGGATGAGGCAATTGCAGTATTAGAGGTCGTGTAGAAAATGAGGGCTGCTGTTGTAGGGGCTTGTTCCTGTCACATTTAATGTTCGGTGAGCAGCTGTCCCGTTCTCGTGTTAACCTGCCTTTCATCAAGCACAGGAACAGTTACGCCTGGATCTGTTACCTCAGAGAGTCTGCCCTTACACCAGGGTGTTACTTTGTCCTCAGCAGCTGCCAGGCTTTGAACTTCTGCTTCTTTCCTGTAAGGTTATTCTGTGGTCTAAAATGACCTGTTTTTGAGAAAACTTTCATTAAAAAAATCTCTTTCCTAATCAGCACTTCGCTCATCTTTGAATTCAGCATCATGTATTTGATTCTCTGATGTTTCTTGATGATTCTCTGAGTGCATGTACACTTCAGGGACTTTGAGACCTTCTAAATCATAATTTAAGCCAGCAGCCAACTTTTATTTCTCTTCATCTGTGCAACTTCCAGTTTATTAGCATTGTTAGGGTAATGGAAGCTCCAAAATTAATTTCTGAAGGAATTACACCAGACCTGTGTTACGATTTGTCACTTCCCAGCTCACTGAAATATTTCTGCATGGGGATCAAACCACACACTTTGCAAACACATAGTTTATTGAAATCAAACTACCCAGATGGTTCAAGAAATGTCTGTGTTTTGGTGGCATAAAGTCTCAAAGCTTCAGACTATTTTTTTCTTTTTTCAATCCTGTATATTTTTTCTTTTTTATTTTTTTGCCGGATTTTACTGCTCATTTACAGTGTATAATTTCATACAGTTATACCAAGGCAATTATTCCACTACTTTTCTCCCTTCTCTCTTTTACTTGGCTGGATTTCTTCAGACTGAAACCTGGAGTTTCTTCATTACATCTCCTGGGCAGAATCACTCTGCTGTATGCAGTTTCAGGTGCTGTGATAAGGCACGTGAGACCAGTGCTACGTGGTGGAGGCACTGGTGGAAATTCACAGCAGGTCCTACTTGGCAGAAGCTTTCTGTCTTCCACAGCCTGTCCTGCCTCCTCATCCCTGTTGCAGACAGAAGGTGCAATGTTCTCAAGCCTGCCAGGATTGCCACTCATATGATCATTCCCTAATTCATTTCTCTCAAAATGACCCTGCTGATTTCAAGCAGTTTAAGACATGATCGCATGTCAGTTTCAGATCATCTAAACACCGGCTTCTCCCACCCCCTCCTTCCATTCCCACCTCTGTGTTCCCATCTTTTTCCTATACTGGCACTTTGCTGCATCTCAAATTTCCATCAAGGCTGGTTTTGGCTGTACAGGTGGCTGAGGGAGTTGGCTTCAGGACCGAGCACCTGTGTCAGGGGACAGTGACAGAGGCAATGCTGTCCCTTCTGTTCGTGCTGTTTCTTTCAGGAACTTCAGAAGACTTGCTGTTCACATTTTGTTTCAGTGTTACAATTTGCACTGTCTCTCTTAGTACCGACTCCATCGTTTGTTCCCGTGTGAAATTATCCTGTCACTGACCCGTTGAACTAGCAGTGTACTGAACTAGCTCTAATTATCAAATTGATAAAGATATATATGATGCTTACAACAATAATATGTTTTTGAGTAGTCCACAAACCCGTGACAGTGCAAATGTCAATGTGGTCTAATTTTAGACATGACACAGCAAGTCTTCTGTTCATTAGCTTTTGTTCATTGTCTTATATCCAGCTTGATGATAAACCCCTGATTTATTTTGGATGGATTTTTTTTTAGCTGCTATAGTTCAAGAATCCTTTGTATCGTTGTAGAATCCTTTGTATTCCATTTTAGATGTAAGGCATGTCTTCAGGGGATGTGTTCATTGACCATAAGACATTTGGGGTCCTCAGCCAAGGGTTTGCTTTGTAAGTCAGTTCCAGCATGACTTGAGACAGGGAAGAGAACTGCCTGGAGCTCGGGAGAGAGGCAGGAAGGAAGCTTACATTAAACAAGATTAAATTTGCTTGGGTTTGACTGGTATGGTTTATGTCAATTTTAGTGGTTGGTTTGTTTGTTTGCTTGCTTTTACTTAATTAGACTATATTTGTTTTGTCTGGAATAGTGGATCTTATACAAAAAATAAATAAGGCCAACCTCCTGGCATTTGGCACTTCATGCATGTTGTTATTGCCAAATCTGAAGCTCATAAAATAATTTTGTTGTGTTTTCACTCTCAGCCAAAATGATGGGTAACATGAACTTTATAACACAAACTGTTCATTAATTCCAATGGAAAATTTGCTTACTAAATTTCAACAGCTTTTTTTTTTCTTCACACAGTATTTAGTAAAGGAAGGGTTTGCTCCTGCCTCGTTTTCAGCCATCTCAGCACCCTGCAGAGGAGGGAAACATACCTTAAGAGTACACGCTGTGTTTTTGCAGTCCTGTACTGAAGTAAGGCGTGGATGTGTGAGTAAGACTAATTTTTCTGTTAATTTATCTTCTTGATGCTCAGCATCAGGCTACATTTTCATTGACTGAATAACTGTGGAGTCATTATGAAGGCAGTAGGAACTGAGTTACTACCCTTGGAAGTGATTACTGCTGGATTTTTGCCTCTTAAGCCTCCAAACAGGATGTTACATTACTACATGTAATTCCCTTCCCTGATGTGCTCTCTGAGCATTGGCCAAGCCATCAGTGTCCTGTTATGATTCATGCAGAGCACTAATCTCAGTGGAACCAATGGAAGTATAAATGAGACCACAAATGACAGTTTTCATTGCTATGCTCTTTTTTCTCTCTTTTTTTTTTTTTTTTAACGTGGAATGATCTCTTTTGATGAAATACTATTAAGTGCAATCTAGTGGCCTGATTGCTTGGTGCTATTAAGTCATCAGATCATGGCTGGTGTCCTTACTCCTCTGTCTTTTCTTTGTAGGGGTTACAGGTTTTCCTGTCTTCTTCTTTTAAACACAGTTGGTTTTCAACAGACGCATATGGCTCTCAGGAACACAGATGTCAGGTCACGTGTGTGATAGGCACAGCTCCAAAATGGTCATCATGGAGGTTTACCCCAGAAGCTGAATTTTCAGAGCTGAAGGAATAGTTTGAAGCTGAAGTGTGCAGCCTGGTTAGGAGAATTACAATCGAAACCATGCCTTCCTTTGCTTTGGAAAATAAAAACATACTTTTGAAAGTATCAGTATATGTAGAAAGGAGGCAAGAGAGTATGGCAGACGCCAGCCAGTGAGGGCTTTCTCTTAGCTACTGTATTTATTAGCCTCAGCCTGGTGCAAGACACAGCAGCCACTCAAATAGGACACGCAGGAACCAGCTGGCAGCATTGGCTGTGTTGGGCTAGTGAGCAGCAGATTTCTGCTTGTCCATGTTTGTATTAGAGTAGTGCTCAGATGCCCCAGAAGCGAAGAAAATAACTGCACTGCAGACATTTGTGAAGGTGTTATGACTGCTAATGCTCCTTCCTACTCTACTGCTACAAACTCTGCCATATGCAGCAAAGAACTGAACAGCTTCTGAAGGAAGCGTGTGAGGAAACCTGAATGTTTAGCCTCATAAGGAAGTGGTTGGGAGGAATGGAGAGGAGAGGAGAGGAGGCTGGGATTTCTGGGACTGCATCGATACTTTAAAGACTTGTTCAATACCTCATCTCACATATATCTTGCTCATCCTTTGGCAATCCTAAGAAAGCAGTTGCTGCCACTGCTGTTTTTGAAGTGGCTGATGCTGCAGGTTAATGTGCTTGCTGTGTCCATCCCTTCATACAAAGGAGTATCTGGACAGGCCTGTGCAGAACTATTCAATATTTCCCAGGATGAAGAATTTTTTTTTAATATACCGGGGCATGACTTCGGGTAGGACACTTGGGAAGTCAGACACATTCAGAGGAAGTCACTGCAACAGATTTTCTGGTACACAGTTTGGTCATCCTAAATCCTGAAGAAGTCCTTGTTTAGGCGTCTATGTCCACTTCTGTCCTTGCTTTGAGACAGGCCCAAGTAGTGATCCTGTAAGGCCTCTTGATGTGTGTGTGGAGACTGATCTAACATACCTTAGGAGGTGCTGCCTTTTGCACCAAAGAGATAATCCAGTTTCCAGCTTCTGACTTTCCTGGGCTGACACATTGCTTTGTGTAGCCAGGAGACATGGACTTCCACAGCAAGTGTCTTAACTTGCTCTGACGCTGAGATGACAGCCTGAAACCAGAATTTTTCATGCTATAATCAAAGTCATAAATCTCCCAGACTTCCACATATTCTACGGTATTACACTAAGATTTCATTTCAAATCACTCTGGAAGACTCAGTATAACTTCCTCTGTTGTTTTAAAGCAAATATACTGCCTGTTCTGCCATTACCATAAAGGGATCACACAATCTGTAAGGTCTTCATTTACTCCTGTTTTCTTCTTTGGCTGAAGTGTTTCAGGATGATGAAACTGGGACAGTCAAGGCCTGCAATCCATTCACTGTCTAGTTTTGAAGGCTCAGAAAGGATTTAAATGATGCGTAAATATTGTGCTGCCTGTGTCCACTTGTGACAATTTTATCCATGTGAATTCTCATTCCAGCTGCCTAGATCACCTCTATTGCCATGGTTTTGTGAAGCCAATCTTTGCAGTGCGACTCTCGGCCTTCCACAAAGCTGCAGAACAGCAACGACAGCAAACATTTCTGCCAGGGGGATATCTGGATCATTTACCTGGAAACTCAAGGTTTTCACAGATTTTGAAGAACTAGAGTGCATATGGAATGAGTGTGATAAAGCTCAGCATTGTCTCATGGGATGGGAATGTGATTTTATAAACAAAATCTCTGTAAACTATTGACCGTTTCTTTTCATGGTTTCACACCCACGTACTGGGAAATACCAAAATATGTGTGCTTAATTGGTCTGGCCAAGATCATGTGTGTGATCACACAGAGAATAAAGATGCTGTCTGTTATTCCTCATTGTGCCTCTGAGTTTCTTGGTTGGCAAGTGAACTGATTTTGAACTTGCTTTTTACAATCTCTAGGAGGGAGTGGTGTTTGGGATACTTCACCTCACAGTTTTGTTTCACTTTTCACAAATCAATGAATTTCACAAATGTATGTTGCCTTTGTGTATTTTTTGACCCTGGACTTGTTTTTTGTCTTGTTTGATACCTTCTCTGTAGGTCAGTTTGTTCTTCCTTTCTGTCCACATAATTTTTTAGCACATCCAGCTGCTTCTTCTGGTACTTTCACACACACACAGACACACTTCCACTCTCACTCCATTAATGCCAATCTCAATATTTTTTTTCAAATCACTGTAAAAGAAACAAGTAGCTCCTCCTACCTCCCTGAACATTTTGTTCAAGTGCAAGCCTCACTTTTTATTTAATCAGGATTTATTTAATACAGCAGGATATCAAATACACTTAGAAGACTGTCCCAGTAAGAAGGGACCCCATTTACTCTCTGACTTCAGGATTCTGTGCTATTCCAGAGGGTCATTAGTGGAACAGAGCCAAAAGGACATTCAATTATTTGCTCAAGTCTGAAAGGGCAGTGTTTCACAAGTACAGAGCATGCTATTAACAAGGATGAATCCTTTGGCAATGTATCCTTTCTACTGCAAAATACTTGCCGTGTGGAACACAAGACCCTTATTACAAATTCATGAATGATTTTAATGCATCCTGGCAGCTTTCAGAAGCATTGCAATCAGGTGGAAGGGAGAAAAGAAATAAAAAGATCACTGGTTTGTGCAAAATAATACAGCTATGCTCATATTTGATCTAGTTTTCTAAGGGAGAAGGAATAATAGAACTTAAAAAAAATTAAAATACATTTCTACTACATTACATTTCACCAGTCGATTTAGAAGTCTTGTCCACATAAGAGATAACTCAATGTAGATCATCCATAAAAGAGAAAAGATGTCTAAAACGAGCATAGTCCTTGCTGTGTTGGAGGAGTTGTAAAACCATATTGTAAACTTTAACTACCCCTTGCCAGAAATTAATACCCTAACAGAAAAATCTAGCTTTCAAGTAGTCCTTTCATTTCTTCATAACATTTTAAACACTCTCCCCAAACTATGGGTTTACTTAGAGCACTCTTGGCTTGGAGGCAGTTTTTGTTGCAGAGACAAAGGTGTCAGAAAGGAAAGTGGATCCAAGAGTGAGCAGCATTTGTTTCCTTGGAGTAGTCTGGTGCAAAATGATAGTGACAGTGAACAAGTAACATTTATTGTGGTAGATGCTGGAAGAAGTATCCAGTAGCTGATTTCTAGTAGAGTTTTCATAATAACATTTTTCCCATTAAGCATCTGTTATGGAAACAAAAGAGATATTATGTGATCACAAGCCAGAGAGGAAGCACTGAATAGGATGCATTTAAATGAGGAGTGTTGTGTATAAAGCAGTCGACTCTGACATAAGGCCAAAACTAAAGATTCAGACTTTCAAAATTCCGTCTCTTATTTCTATAGAATCAAACACAGCTGAACTTCGGATAAGGCTCCTAAATGCTTTTAAATCTCTTCCTTCTGTAAGCAGATCAAGTTTGTCCCACTTGCTCAGATTTTCAGAATAAATTGATGTAAAGAAAGCTTAAAATTAAGTCTCTCTAACTGGTGTTCCATGAAGAATTCAAAGATTTTCAGTTTGCTTTGACACTGATAATATCAATAATAATCATCATCATCATTGTCTTCAGAATTATGCATCTTCCCTCTCCATTCAGTCCTGTGTAATTTGCATGGAGAGGTACCAAAGAACAGTGTAGTGAAATCACTCCCAGGTACCTAAACAGTCTGAAAAAATTAGGCCTGTGCATAAACTACAGGTAAATTTAAAAAGATTCTTCAGACAAGAGACTCATGCCTGAAACAGAGCAACAAGCCAGGAAATATTTAGGTTGGTGTATATTTATTTACGAATGTTGGTAGCAGATGGTTACCAACATTTCATCAGTGTGGCTGTTTAAGCAAGTTAAAAGCTGTAACAAACAGCCCAATTTATGAAGCAGCTCGCCTGCTTCAGCCCACTCTCACTTGCGTTACCCAGAATGGCTCCCATTACAGTTCATCACAGCTAAGTAGCTAGAAAAGGAAATAGTGCGAATCCAGGAATGCAGCATAGTTGTCCAAAGCTGGAGATCAGTGGTTTCCCCATCACAGATGCCTGCTTTGAGAGATACTTCTGTGCACATCAGTTCTCAGAAGATTTCTCTCTCTCCTGTGTACACAGAGTACCTGGATTATTACAGCTTGTAGAGCCTACAGATGCAGACCCTGCCTTAGCTGCTAGTTGGGTATAATTTACCTCACCACTTTCATTTTAAGAGAGCACGTTTAGCAGACGAGCTAAGCTGTTCTGCTCTTTCCCCACATTACCCTCATTTTCATACAACAGCCAAGGTGGCTTGGATGAGGTGATGGCTGACAGGTGAAGGTGGCTACTCAAATGAGTGTCTATGATATATATTGGTTAAAAAATACGGTCTGAGAAAAGAGATAGAAATTAGGGTCTCAGCTTAATTTCCCCCAAAGAAGGCCTCACACGTAAGAATACTGCATTTAGAATTGTCATATAGAATATATATTTTTCTATACTTCCTAATGAAACAGAGAGCTGGGCTGCTCTCTCTTAGATACCTAATTTGTTCACAAGTTCAAGAATAAAGATTATCTCTTCATAGGCAGCTGGACGAAACTACTTGTGGTGCCAGTATAGAGAGAAGAAAACATCAATTTTATCACCATAAAAAGGATGAGCAGTGTGAGTAAACAGTGATTTAAAAATGGAAACAGGAATGCTTGCTTTGTAAACATTTATTGTGAAGCTGACTTTCCTGTTTCTTTTCTAGAAAGTGGTAAGGAAAAGGATAGTTGCTGGTGAAGGAGAATGTCACTGCAGATGGCTCAGAGTAGTGTACCACCATCATTTAACTGTCTGACTTGGCCTCAGGGGCTGCCTGGTGTCAGAAGCCCATGCTCAGCAAGGGCTCAAAGAGTGTGTGCACATCAGTGTCTGAGAAAGTGTTATTGACTGTACATTTGCACTCGTTTGTTCTTCATGGGAAAATTCTATCTACGCTGACAATGTGCAACATCATACAAACCAGGTGGAGTCTGAAGTGGAAATGGTTGTAGTTTATGCTGATTTAACTGATTAGGTTGAAATTACTAAGATGCAGAGAATAAAAGCATTTTTTTCCCTTTTCTATATTTCATTTATATGTGTGCTCAAAACAACCTTTATGAGAAAATCTCCTAAATTAGGATCCTTGAAACATCCTTTCTGTGTGACTTGGCATGTTCCACAGCAAGTTTCATTTAAGACCAAGGTGCGCATGTTTAGGTCTGATGCTTGCCCACTGTACACTTTGCTGAGGTTCCCCCCTCAGAGCTGAGGAGCTCTGAGCTTACACATTAGCCCAGCGTGGGAACATTTCCATGCCACAGCGTGACTGATGCTTCCATTGACTCGTTGTTGCTGTTCCCATTCGTGTGTACTGGAGCATTGAGCCAGTAGCTCTCTGTGTGCCAGGACCTGCCATTGTGCCACCCAGGGGAGCCCTGGCGTGCCTGGGAATGACAGGGCTGTGTGTCAGGGATGCAGGACTACTGACACTGCTTGCCTGAACCCTCACTGCAAAACCACCCAGTCCTAGAAACAGACAGGCACTATGTTCCTTTTGGGTCATAAAGCAGCTCCAGACTGAAATTGCCAGACTGAGGCGGGGATGATGGATGTGTGCAGGCTGAAAACTGGCTGGGAGCCCTGAATAACTCTCCAGTGTAGACATCAACGCTTTGGAGACTTTGGCAGCATCTCCGCTTATCTTCTACCGAGTGCTGAATCATCCTGTTCAGCTGGGATGGGCAGCACCTGCCCAGGGGAGGGATGCCAGGGATGCCACTGTGCTAAGGGGCTGTGCCTGACTGGGGCTCAGGGCGAGCTTTGAGGTTCAGGGTGAATTGTGGGGTTTGGGGCACTCTTGGCTCCTGGATGGGAGCACAGACCTCTCCCACCCACGCAGGGCAGATGCCTCCAGAACCAGGCAAAGCCGGACATGCAGGGTCCATATCAGAAAAAGGCAGATTCACCAGACAGTGAGGCAGGCAGACTTATGTGGTTGCCCTTTTCTCCCTTTGCTGCAGAGTGGAGCCAGTGCCTTGCCATCTCTTGTGAAGCTGAAGCTGTGGGTCTTGCTGCTGGTGGATGCAGCCAGTGCTGTTAGACTTATCTTAGAAGTTCCTGGTAATGACATGTTTAAAATACATCAGATTGCATTTTCATTAGTGTTGCCACTTCTGGAGAGAGAGGAATGCCGAGTGGTGATCATTATTATTGCTTTAACAGATTGTGTCTGTACATGGCTGCCACCTGCCACTCTCAGTACTGTGCTGTAAAGAAAGCCCTGGATTTAAATCCTAGTGATGACCTTGTTATCAGTTCCATATTTTCAAAGCCCACAGGAACCTGGACCCAAATTATGGAATTTAGAAATAAATACAAAAGAGGTTTGCCTTTTGGTTTGTCTTCTGGGCCTTTATAATACATACAGGCAATTTTTCATGTTCTTTCCACAGTAGGCTAAGATTTTAGTTACAGGAAGAAGGGAAGGAAGGGAGAAGAGGGGAGGAAAGGATAGAAGAAAAAAAGGACAGAAGAAGGGGGAGAAAACGAGAAGGGAAGAAGATGAGAAGGGAAGGGAGAAAGGGACAAATAGCAAGCAAGAAAAAGAAGAAAAGAAAAATTATTTCTATAGAACAATTCCAGGAACTATACCTTTTAAAAAAGTAACTGGTAAAATAAGTTTCTCATAAAACCAGAGATGATAGTTCTGTCAGAATGTGGTTTGCTGAACAAATGTGAAAGGTTAAGTAAATTAATGTATGTTATCTAGCAAATAATGGACATTAACAGGGTTGTAGAGCCACCCCATTCCCTCCTCATAAATTCCATGGCTTGAATTAGTGAACTGGAGATTTCTTGTCCCCTCAGCACTCACGACTCTTGGGACTCACAGCAGTCTAGGTAATGGGTCGCCTTAGTGTTGAATTTTAGTTTCGTTTAGTTTAGTTTCTGAAATGAGAGCTGGGAATTCAGATTCAGTCCTAACTTTCCTTTCTTGGCTATTGAATATGCAGATGCAGACAGACAGAGTAATTTGGGATCTCTGGTTTCAGGTGGCTGAGGATCACAGATGTGATATCAGAAGTGGAGTAGGGGATCCCGGAATAATTGTTTGGGAGATGCTATGAAAGTACAAAATTATTTTGAGGAAAAGACAGTGCTCTGACCTTTGTCTGGATGCCCAACTTCCCTAAGACTCGTCCAGGCAGTCACCTAGGTCAGCATGAAATATGGCATAGATTGTTTGGAAAGTGTGGCTTTAAGTCCTTAATGCTGTGTAAAACCCTACATTCAGCAATTTATTAGGGATGTCCAAATTTGCACCAATGGCAAGTCTTTAATGTCTTTAATTTATAATCCAAAATCTTTGTCACAAATCTGGAGAAAATTACTCCAATCTTTGATCCTCAACACTGGGAACCGTTATCATGTAAATGCAAACTGTGGATTGGCTGTGGTCAGAGGTTTGTGATATGCATTGCTTCCATTTTAAATGTGTATAGAAAGAATGGATTTTGTAGTTGAAAGCCTGATGATTCTGTTATCCTTGTTCATTTTTTTAGCACCATCTGTTCTTCCAAATTGGAAGTTTCTGACAAATCATGTGAGCAAAAGCTTACTTTAGTTCTCCATGCAGTAGGCAAACCATTAGAATTATCAAAATCTGGTTGGGCAAATAAATATGTTTATAAAATGATTGGTTTAAGTCTTTGTTGTCTGATAAGACGACTTTTTAATGTACTGGCAGCTGTTTCCCTCTGGCATGTTTTTAGTTTAACAGTTTATGTTAGAGCCAGATCATTTGTTTCATAACTGTCTGTAGCGTAACAAACAGCACTTTTAAATCTCCCATCAGCCCATACACCATATAAATGTTATCTGTCACAACTGGGATACTTTTCCAATCACTGTTTCCTTAATTGTGCCTGAAAAATGCTTAAATAATAGGGTCACATGATAATCCTCCTTTAAGGCCCACAGAGTCATCTGAAACATTTGGATGTTTTTATTAGGTCGTTTTAATTTAACCCAGCACACTAATGCCAAGTAAATAAATAAATTTATTTGCTAAAGTAGTTCTATAATGCTTATTTAAATCCTACCTAGAAAAGAAAATAGTGTTATTTTCTTGTTCCTAGACCTTCCAAAGCCTAGTGTGTTAGGAATTGTGCAAATACAATCTGGATGCTTACAGGCTAAATCAGGGTTTCAATGAAATGTCTTCATACTTTGCTTTCAGATAAGAGAGCACTGGGCTTCATGGTCTCCTTTTTCCTTTTGTATCCAGTGGCGTTTAGCAGACCCAGGTTGTTTTTGTGAGTGCAGAAGTCTGCACAGAGTTAGTTGTCCATGCTGCCATCCCTTGGGCGTCATACAGGACGTCCTCACCACCACTTTGGTGCACCACCTGCACCTTGGATTGAAAACTTCATTCTGAACACGGAAATGAAGTCATAGGAGTGGCAGCTGGAAGTGAAACAGAGATAAGCTCTCTTCCATCTAAAATGGTCTTTTGACATCATTTTATCTCCTTAACTGTATGTTGTGGACATGGCAAAGCAGTCTCAGCATTGGATTGATATTTCTGTTATTGGCAGTGTGGTGCTCCCTTTCCCTGTTCATAGGGAAAAGAGAAAATTATGTGCCAATTGATCTGTAGTACAGTCTGATGTTACCAATACTCATTTGATAAGGGTTCCTTAAATCCTTTTGAAGAGATGTTAGTGATTTTACTAACTGATTAGATCCACTCACTCTGGAACCAGAGCAATCCTCAAGCACCTTAAGGCTTAAAGATGTTCTTTGATCATAACAATAGCATTTGTACCATCTCCTAAATCTCATTTTTCTAATAAATTTTGCAGCCAAATTAGGAAGGATCTACTGTAAGTAGAAAATTTTCTTGCTAACTACAAGTAAATGTCACCAGCCTCTGGTATATTTCTGAGATACATCTGTGTCCATGATCTGTCCCCAGGCTGTACACATTTGGAACTGAAACACTTATTCTGTGTCACAATAATGTGCTTATGGACCATGTAAAAACAGAACAAATATTAAAACCTTTGCAAGTCTTGTACCACAAATGAATAGATGCATAAGGAGGGGAAAATGCAAGTTCTCTCTAGGAAGAAGTGTCTGGATAAAACATCTATAAGGGAAAATGTATCTAGAGGGTGCTTTTTAGGTGAGAAGCTGAAGCCATATTAAATTAGTATATGTTGACAGGCTACTGCCATGGGCAAGAAAGGTGGTCTGGTCTGCGGCTTCTGAGATTTTCACTATAATCTCTAACAGTACTGATGTGATGCCAATATAAAATTTGTAGTTACAAAGGCAGAATTTCCAAGGTTGTACTGTGCATTGCATGGCTTCCCTTCCCTTCCCTTCCCTTCCCTTCCCTTCCCTTCCCTTCCCTAACCTCTGAAAACTGCCAAATCAGACCTAACTCTGACTCAAGGTGAAGGCTGGGTGTCATGACTGCCTTGGGCCCTGGGAATTCTCATTGTCCATAGTGTTGGTTGTGTGTTCATCACAACTATTGAAGATGGCAGCATGTGGAGCCTCATGAGGAGTTTGGGAATAATTGGAGAGTCAAGAGGGCTCTTTTGGCAGGAGTTATGAACAGGAAGATCTTTTAACCTCCGAACTCACCATGTCAGGAAGGCTGATGTTCAATTGTGAAAGAAGCATAATGGTCAGAAAAGGAGCTATGGGACTCGTGTGAATATCTTAGATAATCAATTTTAAACTTGAAGACATACTAAGTCAGGGAAGTACATGTTGCCTTTGTTATTTAATCTATCTCTTTGAATTATTTGGATAACCTTAGTGAAGATCCACTCATTTTGAAATCTGAGAAGTCTGCATATATTATATTCTAGTGTCCCATACACGTGTATGGGACGTGTCTTTTAGAACACAGGCTCATATTATTGAAGCTCTGGGAAGACCTGCCATGTAAGCTATTTAAGCTGAAGTTGCATCTGTATTTCCCTGTAGATACATTGCAGCTCTCATCGGAGCGTTCTGTCTGTGGGAACCAGAGTGGAGGAGAGAAACCAATGCATCGTTGGTGTTTGCTCTGGTTCAGACACCAAAACTCCAGTGTGCTCCCAGATTTGGTTACTGGTGGAAGCAGGGGGAATCTTCAGGGCTAAACAGTTGTATTGTGCGGTCCCAGCTCTCAAGTGTTAGTAAATGGAGGAGTTACTGGCAAGACCATGTGCAAAGATCTCAAATCAGGCTCATTTTTGCTTCCTCTCTGGCTTGGGAAGCTCAGACTCATGATATGTAGGCAAAGCAGTCATGTTTACCTGAGCAAATTCAGTTCTGGGGCGCTCTGCCAGCAGAGTGGCACTCAGCGTGGGCTTTTCTCCAAGTATCTGGGGTTTGATGCAGCACAAGATGGAACATAGCTCTCCTGGGTGAAAGCAATGCTGAGGAGAAAGCTGAAATTAAGCTACAGTACTAGAAACAAAAATATTAGTAATTCTGAGTATGAATTTCATAATTAATTTTAAAAAATCCCTTTAATTCAGTTTTTTAAGTTGTGGAAACTCTTGCAAGGTGCTCTCAGCTCTGAAGTGTGTCCTAAAGTATTTTTTCATCTATTGATGGCAGTGGAGTGTCAGGAATGTCACATTCTGTGTGTGCAGATGTGTAATAGCATGAGCTTCCATGATGACACAGGTTTTGTTGGAGCTCTCTGACTATAACTGATCTCAAGTAAGTGATTGTTCTGAGTAAATTGTCTACTATTTTTTTCCCACTGCTATTGTTTTCCCACTGCAAAGAGAACAGATCCATTTTTAAACAGACTGGATAAAAATGACACAGAATTCAATGTAGGGAAAAAAAGGACAACTTCAATTATGTTTTCCCTGATATTTTCTGAACTCTTGTCATAATTGGGTTTTTTGGGTTTTTTTTGTTGCATGGTTCTTTCTATTCAAGAACAGGCAAAGCTTTGGAAAGTGTTTCCTTGCATTAATAAACATGGGAATAATACACAATCATTCACTTAATATTTTGTTTCTTACACATCTATGAAAGAGGCAGAGCTCTGGAGAACTTTAATAAGGCATTTCTCCAAGCCACAGCTGAAGAGAGCTGTGCTTTTGTTTCTTAGACTTTTTTGTTTCTTTAGATGCCAATTGCAGCAGGATACTTGTCCAATGCATTAGTGAAAGCCTTCAGTAGGACAAAGGTGCTTCAGCAGTCAATATTCACGGTTGAGCAGATGAGCTGAAGCCTCAGTATTTTACTGGGGAACATGGTGCTGTCTGCCTGATGAGCCATTGTGGGGGGTTCGTGACCTCTCATGGTCATTAGAGGGCCCATATAAAATTTTGTGAAGAGGCGCTGTCAATCCAATACAGATGACAGCAGCCTGAATCTTGAAACTCTCACTGCAGTTTCAGCCGGATGCAGTATTGTCTTAGATTATGATTTACAGTACATTTACAAGGTGTTTCACACCAGAGCAAGCAGAACAGCGGCAGCAAGTAGGGCAGCACCTGAGCAAGGTCTCATATACGTGCATCCTTAGAGGAGCAGCCTTTGGAAGGACCGTGATTTACAAGACACTCTCTTGCCCAAATAGGCTGCTGTTTTTGGGGATATCATAGGCCACTCTATCCACCTTCCAGCTCATCTGCTTTCTGTCTGCCTGGCCCCACTCCCCTGCTCTTGAGGTGCCTGTAACCTCATCCACCACCAGCACAGAGAGGCATGACCCAGGCCAAGAGAGCGCTATCAGGCAGCTTCTGGCTGAGCAGGCAACTGCTTCCTCCCTACCATGCCCCTCATCCCATGGCTCCTGTTTAAACCCTAGCTGAAACCAGATGGTAGTGGATGTTCTTCTTCTGCTGCTGCTGCTGCCATGATGCAGAGTGCAGTCTGGAGGGAATCTTGCTGGATTTTCTCTCCCTCTGCTCTTGGGGACACATTCCCCAAGGCATGGGGGTCCCTGGTACTGCTTCTGGTGCAGAGGCGTGTAGTGTTACTCAGGGAAAAACAAATGTTTGAGCCCAGAGAGGACCCACACTCATGTCCTTAATTAATACAGTGCTTTGAGACTGCAAAGGTTCTACTTAACAGGACACATAAGGAACAGAAGACATTTATGTTCTAGAGCCTTCTGTTTTAAACTGCAGTGTCAGCTAAAATGTGTGTATTTTTAAATTTAGCTTTCATACTATATCAATTCCAGAGCCAGTCCAATTTTCCCTGTGATAGAATTACTAAAGTAATTCTCAGCTGAGCCCATAGCTTTATTTTGTGTCTCATCACTCTTTGATAACTGGAAACATACTGCAGATATTATGCATGTACTGGAAATGAAGAATTACAGGAAAGGGTTGTCTCAGCTGTGAGAGTGACAAAGTATTTTCCTGTTAAGAACATCAGCCACAGAAGTTCTTTTGGACTAATTCACACTCAAAAGGTTCTTAAACCAGTTTTAGTGATCCACCTTCCCTTTAACAGCGCCCAGGTGCCTGCATTATGTTCATGGGGGATTCAGAATTTTTTTTTTCTATTTCAATTGCAGCAATTAAAAACATTAGATCACAACCACAGATATGCTCATTGCTCCACATTTTACTTCATTCTCATGCCAACCCTATTCTGGGCAGCACTATGAGCAAATGTCCTGTCTAAAATGGTTTTGTTTTACTGAAATGCCTATCACTGCTTCATTTTTTTTTCAGCAATATTCCTGCCCGTTGCTGGATGTTCCTGTGAGAACGAGATGCCATCTTGTGGTTGCATTTTCATCTCCCAAATCTGAGCTTTCTTTTCCAAGAAGCTAGTTCAACTGTCTTGACAGCTTGAGAATGCAAAATAAATAAACCTGCATTTTTGGATTTCATTATGAACTTAAGTCCTACACTAAGACCTTACAGACTTTTACAATAAAAACGGGACAGGTTCGAGGTAAAATTGCCTGTTATTAATCATCATGTAGAATCTGACATTTGGAGATAATAATTTTTAAGTAACTGAAACGAAATGCTGATGTGGGCAAATTCTTTTTTTCCAAAGTCGAGCAAACATATTAATTTTGAAAGTGTAATGATTTTGTGCAGCTGCTGGAAAACAGTGGTGCAAGCACTATTCAAGAGAAAGCTTATGTTTTCTATAATTTAGAATTACATAAATAGCAGTTAGGACTACCTCATATTTTTCCACCTAGCTTCTCAACCTCAGGTACAAAGCAGAGTAAGAATACCAAAAAGCAAAATCTGCCTGGAGTATAAAGTTTATAGACTTTGGGATTACTTACTTAAATAAAGATTTTTGTCTAGTTAGTTATTCAAATATTGCCCATAAAGTTAAAATTTATTGCTTTTGAGATGCTACTCCCAGTGCTCTGATATATTTTGTGCAATATAAAGATCCACTTTTTTATTCCATCCTCTTCAGTAAATGAAGGAAAAGCCAAGGGTATGATTGCAGAAATCTTCTAGCAATAGAGGATAACTGCTGTCAAGGTTTCTTCACAAAGACTGTATCACGAGCTCTGTAGGCAGAGCAGTAGAGCCCTAATTATGTCAGAAACAACTCCAGTCTCTGGAACAACTGAGTAATGAAAGCAAGAAAATGTATATGATGCTGCTTTACCTCCCAGTCCTTTTGGGCTACAAGTTTGGTCCAGCTTGGTTCTAAAAAACAGTTTACATCTTTTGGACTTGATCTCAGGGTGCAGCTGCGCACAGTCTGCAGACAGACGCTGCCTGTGTTGGCGCTAAATGGACTCAGGGGCATGCTGACCATGGACACGCGTCTCTACTCAGAAATGAGGCCTGCCCAGAAACTTCCCTGGGAGTCAGGACTGCCTGCTGTGGGACAGCCCACGTCCGTGCCAGCTCACCATCTGGCTGGCAGATGGAGGCGGCTGGAGGCACGCTGCCTGCCAGCCAGGGCCACCCTGCTGCCATCGCTGCCAGACTGTGCCTGGAGGCGCTCTGGGGAGCGCTCGCTCAGCCACAGTGGGAGCCAGGGCGGGCTAGGGTAGACACCTGTGGTCCTGTGCTCAGGAACCTGCTTGGACTGATGAGGTGCACAAATATCAAGTACTAGAGGAGCTATGTGCGCAGCCAGGGGAGGAATAAAGCAACATGGATTGTATAGACTTTGTTTAGATTTGTTGTTTGGTACAATTCTGTGCGTTGCACAGGAAAAGACCCCCAGACCTGAGAAGCTTGCAGGATAAGGGGAGAAAGGCAAAGGCTCAGGGACGGAAATGCCTGGCCAAGGCTGCTGAGACAGCCTTTGGCAGTGCTGTGACCAAAACTCACCTGTGCAAAGTGGAACCTGCAGCCAGCTCCTGCTGGTGCCCCTGGCCCAATCAGCACCTGGCCTCATGCCCCAACTGAGCAGAGGGATGCAGGAAGGTCTTGCCACTTCCATGTCATATCCATCTCCATGCTGGAAGGCAGTTGTCAAGGCATGTTAGGAGAGTGGAGGAGTGGGTGCTCTCCGAGACCAGCCGTGTAATAGCGCCAGACAACACATGCTGCCACATCTTAACTGGTGTCAGTCTGGGGAGGAACATAACAAGTAAAAGCGTGAGTGTAAACTGAGGATAAAGTGAAGAAAGAGCCTCTATACTGCTGCAAATTGATTTTTTTTTTTTTTTTGGCAGCAAAGAGGCTTTTATTCTCACTGCATCGCAATGAGGGCTTCAAAGCCCATTTAAGTGCCTGTTTGCCATTCCTTTTACTCTGCATTGCAGCTGGCATGACCAAGGAAAACAGCTTGCTCTGAATGCACATTAGGACTTGGCCAGTGTATGTGTAAAGCAGAAGGGCTATAGCACCATTTTGTAGCCAGCAGGCATCAGGATCAGAGAGGAAGGTGGAGGACACGATGGCAGTTCCGTTTCTCCTGGGTGCATCCTCATCCCTGTCAGCCAGGGCACAGCCAGCGGCATTCTGGGCTTTGCTCAGACGTGCCACATGAAATGGATGGAACCAAAGGAAATGCAAACTGCCAGAGCTGGGTTATTGAGATCTGACTGACCTATTTCTTCTGTAAAATTCCTCTACATCCACATATTTATTTTGAAAATTTTACCAAATAGGCATGAATTTTTTTACTGGATGTTGTTTTTGTCCACTCTGCTCTTTTTTTTTTTTTAAATTAGCTGCTACACTGATTTGTATTAGAAAAGAGAAGTGAAGAAAATGCATTTTTAGTTTTTTGCAAGTGATCCATTCCCCTCCTCCCTATAACTGTCAGATTTGAAAAGAAGCAAATAGAGCAGCACCACATCCTGCCTCGAGTCAGCTCGGGAGCATGCACTACTGCAAAGTCAGCATGATCAGGAACTGAGGTGTCTATAAAAATCAGGTGTATTTTTCATAGACTGTGGAGTTGAAAGGAACTCCTGTGTTTTTTCACTCTGGTCTTCTGCATAAACAGGGCATAAAGCTGTTCTCTCCAACTGGATTACAGCCTGTTTCGAAAGACACTTAATTTCATTTTAGGAGCCTGTGCATTTCCCCTGACAAATCATTCCAGCTGTTAATTTCCTTCTTTAAGGAAAATTCTGTCCTATTTCAAGTCTGAGTTTATCTGACAGAGTTCAGCTTCTAGCTCCTGAATCCTGGTAACCTGCTGTCTGCAGAATGGAAGATCCAGGCTGGAGGAGCTGCACCGTTTTCCCTGGGAGGAAGGGGAAATGTGTGGGTGTTGCTCCATATCAGTAAAAAAGCAAATGGGTAGCCCCAGACAGTGCTGATAGCAGATTGCAACCCTATTAGTCTTCCTCCTCCTTTTTCCCATTAATTCATGCCTGTAAACTGCCCCAAACCAGTACTTTTTCATTTGACTAAATCTATCAAAAAAGATTGTAAGATCTCTTACCCTTTCTCAAACAAGCTGAATAACTCTGTTCTAAGAATCCTTTCCTCATTCTGGATCCTTTTCTGTGTCCTTTCTTTGACTCTCCCCTCTCCAACATTCTCCTTGGCAATACACTGTTCTAGCAGCAGTCCTACAATTGCCACATGCAGAACCAATACAACCTTCCAGCCCTAGCATGACATTTCTTTTTATGTTGATTTTCCTGTGTTACAGCCGTTACCAAACCCTTTTCCAACTCACTGCTTTTCGTGAGAAGCAGTCTGTTCCCTCAGCTGACACAGATACATAGACGTATCTCCAACAGGATGGGTGCAAAGTCTCTCCAAAGACAGACCTGCCTTGCAGCAGGGTGGTTGTCCCCAGGCCAGGCCTGGACTTCTCCTCATGCTGTGACATCTTCAGACCATGTTTCTGCTGAAGTTCGCATTTCTGCTTCTCTCTGAATCCCAAAATCACTGATTATGATTATGTCACTGATTATGAGTTCATACTTACACATTGATATTAGGAAGAGATTCTTAACTGTGGGGGTGGTAAGGCACTAGAACAAGCTGCCCAGAAGAGCTGTGGATGCCCCATCCCTGGAAGTGTTCAAGGTCAAGCTGGATGGAGCTCAGAGCAACCTGATCTAGTGAAAGTTGTCCCTACCAAGGGCAGGAGGGTTGGTTAGACGACCTTTAAATGTCCCTTCCAGCCCAAACCATTCTGTGATTCTGTGCTGTATGAAAATGGGATGTTACCATATTAAATGACCTAAGAAGCTTTTAGCAGTCCAAAAATGGAGGGAAGTACTTAATCTGGGTGCCATCAGCACACAGCAGCCTGGAGAACCCACAGTCTCTTGCACCAGACACCCACCACAGCTCTCAGGGGAGATTCCTGTGCACGATATTGTGTGTGAGTATAGTCACAGAGTTTGTACCAGACCCGGCCCTGCTTCTCTGCTTGGAGTTTACTTTGTAGAAGCTGGTCAGGATTATTTTGCAACTCTAACAGGATGGATGATGCTAACAAGACACCACTGTAGCATCTCAGTAACTCTGTCTGAAGTGACGCTCCTGGAAAGATCAGACAACGATTAATTGAAAACTCATTAAGCTATTACCATGCTCCCATATGCTAGAACAGACTTCTTGTGCCCCCTAGTTAGATTTCTTGGGTAAAAAAGCCATCACAAACTAGTTTTCAGATTTTTTGTGAAATAATTTTTTAAAGTGTATTTTAAAAGAATTATTCAATGATGTTTATATACAGTGATAAAACTGCCAAATGTGTGACACTGCTTACAGACTGGAAAATTTCCTGTTATTCCCACTTATTTTATGTTCTGACAAAAAGTCTGACCATTTCAAATATCAAATAGGCATCCACTTCTCTGCTTTTACATCAGAAGTATAACAAACACTGTCAGTTTTACTCAGAGCCAGCAGGAAGGGCCCGTCTCTCACTGTACCTGCTCACAGTCTGAGCCAATCCTTTTGTAACACTTGTGTATTAATATTTAACAGGCTCCAATGCTCTGGATTCAGTGACCAAAACCAACTCTTGTAAAATCATCCTGTAGCTGGAATTTTTTTAGTTTCTAATGCTTAATCATTGCCATTGTGAAATATTTTTGATTACTTAGAAATTCTGACATGACCTTAATACATCTTTCGTAAAGAATTACTGTAGAAGTGGCAAGTTAATTTTGCAGTGCAAAATATGAAGCCAGTAGTAATATATTATTGGCAGAATTTAGTCACAAATAGGAGATAATTCTTCGACTAATACAAACATTATTTATCCTTCAGTTATTATTTATTTTTTTACTTTTATTAGAATATTTTCTGTTTATTTAATTATTGCTTTCTACCACTCTTGAACAAACATAACATATTTTTATCTATAAATGAAATATTATCTCTGTTCAGCAATTAATGGCAAATAACACCATTAGGACTTTAAATAATTAAACATCAGAATTTATTTCTTGCAATAAGACATGAACTAAAACTGAGGTAAAGAAAGTCTCAGACTACTTTTCCAATTTTAAATGTACTTAAATACTATATTCATGTCATAATTTAAGTGCATTCTTTGGTTATCTATTGTAAAAACGATAATCTCAATAAATTTGCTGGTAATGCTGCAGAAACTCCCAAGTAGCTGTATCATAGGAATTACACAGCATCCAAAATGTGAAGAGAGAATTCCTCTATTCTTCAGTGCATTTTCACAAAAACAAAAGGTATTTCAGTTTATCTGGTTGTCATTTATGTGTCCTATGCAAAAAAAAAAAAAAAAAAAAAA
>VXBQ01008003.1:388036-408881 GCA_013400175.1 Phainopepla nitens | reverse complement strand
TGCCATACATCTGTCTTCAAGCTTTTTATGGAACCTGCAGCTGTGGAATCCAGTCCCTGAATATGTCCTTTCTTTTTCTATGTCCTTTCTCCTTCTCCAGTCTTGGAAGGAAATGATGTGTGTAGGTTATTGCCTAAAAGTAATAGGACAAACAAAAGTGCATTTCCCTCCCTGCTGTTGGAGGGGAGGGTGAGTTTTCACTCTAACCCTTAAGGTGGAGGACAAAGAGTAGTGATGTATTCTTATCCTCCTGTCTTCCACCCACAGTTTATGGACCCTTTTCTGATGGCTAGATGGGAGAAGTGAAGTTCCCACTGTAGGATGTTGGGCAAGAGAAAAAGGTGCCTTGGATGGCTTCATTTGTGGAGCCTTCCTGGCCCTCTCCTCTTCACTGCTGCCTGATGCTGCCACAGGCAGCACTGTCTCACTTGGAGATCTGGTTGGAGAGCTGACTGCTTGTGACCAAGGAAGATGGGCAAGATGTGAGGAGCCCTCTGGAAGGTGTGTGATAAAATCAAGAAGAGGAAAGCAGTAGTGAAAAGTATAAATTGATCAATGTCCACCTTGTTCTACTGCTGGTGCAGCTGAGGGTGTCTTAGAGGCCAGTGGTGGCCCTGGACCCATGCCCAGGAGGCCACCGGTGTGGATCAGGAGCATTGCCGCTGAGATTCTCTGTCAGCGAGGACGTTCACCCTGCTGGCAGCAGCTGAGGCTGGACAGGGCTGTGGCTGCACTGCAGGGTGCACCTGCATTAGTTCAGCTCGGGGGGGAGATGTTACAGCAAATATCCCAGCCCAGGCACCCCTTCAGCACAACACTTCAGAGATCACAAAGCGCTTTTGGGCTGCAGGGTCTATATTTCCTTGGAAAAACTGAAGGGTTGATGCTGCTTCAGGAGTGCAGTGAATGTGTCACAGCCATAGATGTGCCTTCAGTTTACAAAGCTGGGCTAGAGCTGGAAACATGGCCCATGCAGGATGGGTATGGTATAGGCACCAGGTCCTCAGCACAAATGTTTCACTCTAGACACCTGCTCCTATTGATCCACAATACTTCCTGATACAAGAACCTCATGGAAGAGTGCCATCTCCTCAGCCTCCTGCCTGCACACCCCAGCCCTTGCTGTCTCTGCCAAGGTCTGAGCTGTGACTGGATCATCAAAACAGCCTGGGTCGATGGGTTATATTTTGTCTTGAGTTGAACTGCTTGTTTGGCAGGACTGAGAGTGCAGCATGTTGCCCTGAACACAGGAAAGAACAGCTCAATACTGGGGAAGGGCAATCATCACCTTAGTGTTGCTGAGAGTTTTCAGAAACAGCTTTTTCCTGTCAGCCTGACAAGAAGCTGTAACGTGCTTCCAAGACACCTTTTCACATCAGCCTCCCTTCTCTTATTTAGTCCAATTAGTAGGAGTTTTTGAGGTCAAGTCAGTCAATTTAGGAAAAATACAAACACCATTGACAACTGACACTTGAAGCTCAATAGCTGTGCAAAGGTTGCTTAGTAAGAATAGGTATTACATTCATCATTATTCTTCTGTGACCTGGCCTCATGATCCATTCATGAGTGCAAAAGTATTTCAATACATTAAGTGGAACCTCTGCCAGCTTTTGGATTGATATAATTTGTGGTTGATGAACTCTTGTTCATCATCATTGAAATCAGTAATAGGTTCTTTCACAGGCTGCTGTTGGGGAAAGCTTGCCAAGACTGAACTATTTTTTTCTTGGGGCCTTTCTGTATGCTTCTAAACCCCTGGATGAAGCTTTAAAGGTTAACAGAGAGACCTCAGGAAACAATTACTGTTTCTCAAAGGACATCCTCTGCATGGGATCTTCCTGAGTTACTCAGTGAAATTGTTGAAGGCATAAAATCCAGTTATTTTAAAGTATGTCCCAATAGACTATTCCACATGCTATAATTATGAACTGAGGTAAAAAAAGGTGTTTGTTACAGTGATGAACTTGCCTGGTTAACTAATGCTACTTATTTTCTTTTAAATTATGTTTTGATTATTAAATCTGTTTGATGTGGAAATCAGGATTGAAATATTTCCCCATTAACTTTCTGAAAATCAAGCAAACTTACATCTTGCCAGCACAGCTGGAAACAAAATTGGGATGATATGAAAAATGACACAGGTAAAGGATTTTCTATAAAGGTTTTGTACAGATAAAGGCCTATTGAGGAAGTGATATTTGTGTAGAAGTTTTACTGGAAACAGCAGCAATTATAGTTAGAAGTCATCAAAGCTTCTAAGAGCTCCACTCCTTTGTAGTAACATGTGCACTTGTATGCCTGCCTCTTCCCCTAAGAAACAGAATTAAGGTTTGGATGGTGTGAGGTTTTGGGGTTTTGGTTTGGTTTTTTTTGTTTTTTTTTTTCTTTGTTTTGTTTTGGTTTGTTTTATAACTCTCTTTATACCATGTGGCGTTCCTGAAGCCATAGCTTACTGATTGGTCACAAACTAATGTATGTCAAACAGGACTTTGCCTTGATACAAGATAAACTTCAGAAGAAAAAAGAAATTTATGCTATAAAAGTATTATGACATTTGATTACAGAAATTGCCATTAAAATGCATTAAAATGAAGAAGAGGTCTATGAAGTGCAGTTCTCCATGATGTTTAGCAATTTGAACTTCTTTTTTTTTCTTGGTAACCTGAGGGCCTGGCACTCGACTCCCTCTACACTGAGGACTGTCCTTTGTGACTGTATTTTCTCTCTTTGTTCAACAGTCTTCTCCCTACCCATCTTGTCAGCCTGCAGGATGCCCTTCCCACCTTTTCTTCTATTCTTCAGCACAGTTTTAACATCACCAAGCTCTTCTATCCTGTATCTCTTCTATCACCTGCCTGTGATTATTTCGAGATCTTCCCTCCTCAGCAGAGGGACTCATCCTCCCTCCCCCTGGAACTGGGTCCAGATATTCAAGCTACAAAGGTTTTAAATGGGATACGTCCCAGTCCTGGCAGCTCCTCTGCACATGCACTGATGCTGCCACTATTACCCAGCAGACCTTTCTTGCTTAAAGAGCCTCTCTGCTTCTCATAACATTTTCAGGATTGCTACAGCACTTTATAAAGCCTGTGCTATGATAAAAGTGCTATTTCATAGTGCTAATACCTGATTATATCCACAACCTCTGGCTCAGTGCTAACACATTGTCAAGGGTACAGGTGACAAATTAGTGGCTGGGGCGACAGACTCAGAATTCAAATGGAACTATCCAGCTTTTCCAGCGTGTCCCTTTTCTCCCTTCACCTTTTACTGGTTTTAAAAGTTCTTTTTATGTTTTGTAATTGGACAATCCCAGCTCAGCTTCAGTGGCTGCACAGAGCAGGACTCAGGCTCTGGAGCACTGGAGATCTGTTTAAGTGCTGGTGTTGCTGGCAAAACTGCTTCCGAGCAGCTGCTTCTTGAAGTGCAGAGCTGTGAGAAAGGGGGGTATGGTGATCCCAGGCAGCAGCTTCACAGGAACAGGGAGTCAGGAATGCCAAATCCTTCAGGTGGCAAATGCTCCTGGTTCTGGGGAACCTTCCCCAGCCAAATCCTGCCATTAATTGTGGCCCTCTGTGGGGACGTTTTGCACCTTGCAGAGTTCTGTGCAAGGCACTTGAGGAACCAAACTCCAACAGGGGGGAGGTACCAGGGATTCTTGTGTTGGTGATATCCTGTTGTGGTGAGAAGCAGAGCCTTTTTGACCAGCTTTGCTCCACAGCACTTCCAAGAAGTCAAGTCAATCAGCAGAGTTCCTGGGGGCTTCTTGACTACTAGAGGTGTCATTATGGTAAACATAAGTGGGGCTATGGATCTTGTTCCTTCAGATTGGAGCTTACATCAAGCAAGTGCTGGATGCCTTGAGTCTTTCTCAATATGTGTCACTGGGCTTCCATATTACATGTGTTCAGTGCTAACTGATGCTCTGGGACAGCTTGGCACCTGCCTCCTGTTTGAATTTGTTTGGTTCACAAAGATTAATGGGCAGGAAATGATGCTGTGTCTAGTCTGTGAAAAGCTGATGACAAGTTGTGCAAATCTGGTGTCTCCTAGAAAATGTAGATCAACAAAGCAGCTGGAAAATACAGTTGGCCTCATTGCTGTCAGAATTGTCCTGGCAAAACTTACCAGGGAGCACAGTGGCTGCAGAGCATCAATCCAACCTCATACACCATTGAGTGCAATAGTGGAAAATTATGCATCCTTGATGGAAGTTAGTAATCCATTCTCAGGGGAGAAAAAAGTTCACTCTGCCCTCAGTGAATAATTCAACTAAGGAGTTTTGCTTTGGGCAACTTGTGCAAGTAGCAGAGTTCCATGAATAAAATGGTATTTCTGAAAGCTTTACCTGTTATTTTCACATGACTTAGCTCAATTCCAGCCTTCCTTATCCAGCACAGTCCATCTTCTGCTTTGCCAGTCAGAACTGATGTATTCCTTTGTGGCAGAAAGTGAACCAGCTGCTTGCAGACCTCAATAACTTGCTTCCATTGCAAACCAAAAGAGGAGCTTTAGAATAACAAAGAAAGTCGTACAGAATTTTCACTGCACTCAGCAATTTTTTGTTCATTCAGTGCTGTGCAATATTCATTGATGGATAAAGATGTTACAAGAACCATTTAAATATATGATTGTAGTAAATACATAATGCTTTATGCAAGATTTTTTAGAATTTTTTTTAGAAATGCCTTTGAAATACTAGCAAAGGCATTTCAGAACTTAATTTCTTTGTATGGTTTTAGAGATACTGATACTTGTGAAAAGCAAGGAGCCAAGAGAACTGCCTAATTGTAAGTGACAGCAGAACACCTGCACAGATCATGCAAACTAGGGCTCATATTTCAATAAATACAAGATGGATTGTTGTTTGGTTTTTTTTTAAAGACATAAATACATCACCTTGACTCCACTCACTAATATTGACATGTTCAGTGCTAAAATAAAAGGACACATGGAGAAGTCTGGTGGAAGAGTAGTACTTGGAAAAGGGAAATGGATGGTGCAAAAAGCGGGGTCTAACGCAGCTTTAGGACTGGCATGGATATTATGTTGCTACCCTGCTGCTCTTTAGGTGTAACTTCAGTGTAAATGCTGGATGTTAGTTGGCTGTTTAGGTGTTCAAGCTTGGCATTTTGGGGGCTTAGCAGGCTGGAGACTCCAAGAATATGAGAGTTTCAAGAAAAGTGGTCTGGCCATTTTCAGTACTGAAATTAGCAAAGAATGGATTGTTCTGCTGAGTGGAAATGGTTTTACAAGTGATTGCTTTCAGCACTGTCAGCAGGTCCTGCTTTGGAGCAGGAACTTGGACTTTTCCAGGAGCGGAGAACTCACCCTAGATGTGGAGGCATACCTTTTTCTTTCCTTGAAAAATCACCTACAGTTGTGGAATTGTGACATTTAAACTGGTATAAATTTGCAAATGCTGAAGACTTTTCAGCTGTACCCTCTGAAATCTATCCAGCCCAAGTGTGTTCCTGCTTCTCAGAGGTGAAATTGGCCTGGTATCTCAGGGACAGTCATCCTCAACTCACCCAGTAGCAAAAGAAGTTTAGGAGCAAGAATATGTAGCAAAAGGGGCTGGAGAACAGAAGAGAAAGGCAAAAAGAGGGTCTGGAGAAAGTATGGTATAATGAAAGGCTTAAATCTTTCAACCTGTTTATCTTATCTGAAAACAAGTTTGTGGGTGATGTGATTTCTCTGATTATTGTAACAAGAGGAAAATGCTAGGTACTAAAGCAGTCTTTGTTTCTTGAGAGAAAGATTCAGTGGTGTATTATAAAAACATATGATAAAAGTGGATTCAAATGAGAGATTAGGCAGAGATGTTGAGAAAGGAAGTGAAAACACATCCTAAAAGAAGCAAGAAATTTACTTAAAAGTGTACTGCTTTTGGTATCTTATCCAGGCTTGCTGTCCCCAAAGAGTGTGCTTTGACCACAGCAGTATCTTGGGCTTCCTGTATTTTTTCAGGTGACAGTCTAGAGCTAGTTTTATACATTAAGTAAGAACTGGTGTCTTTTATTCCTCAAGCCTTTGAATGTGCCAAGTGGAGAAGTGGTAGGGACACATGAAGATATGAGCTGAGAAAGAGGAAAGGATGAAGACAAAAAGGAATGTATGAAGGAGATGAATGGTGAAGGACAGGAACAATATGGGAAAGAGGTACCTGGATCTCAGCTGTGCAGTTGGATTATCAGATCATAAACCAGAGAGGACCCAGGTAGACTGCACACCCTCAGATTTCCCAGAAACCGTCACTATGTAAGCCAGTTCTTCTTGCTTCTTGTTTTAGAAACAGAAGTACCCCACAACTGAGATTTGGTCGTGGTTTTTTTTTTAATATTGCCAACAATTGAGTAGCACCACATCTGTTGGCAGGTACTACTGTGGCTGAGTCCATTTGTTATTAAAAGCAAAGGATATAGGTTCTCTTCAAAATGGCTTAATCATTGCTTATATGATGTAAAGAACTGAAATATAATCTGCACAAATGATAAACCAAATGTTATATTTTCAGTCCATTTGCCAAGTTTTTCTCTTTTCTTATCTAAAACATTTTTTTTACAATGTAGTGAAGCAATGGATACTTAAAAACAGTGAACCTTGACTTCAGTTTTATTGCTTCAAGCTTTCTATTAAAAGAAAATTAGCAGGAGTTTCTTCAGTTTCTTCGAATTATGATTCCCTTTCTCAGGAGTCTATTTCTGTAAAGATGTTTTCCTAGACTCAAAATAGTTTAGTTTGGAAAATGTTGTAAAGACCATTGAGTTCTATCATTAACCCAGCATTGCCCATTCCACCACTAAACCATATCCCTAAGTGCCACATCTACATGTCTTTCAAATACCACCAGAGATAGTGGCTGCACCACTCTCCTGGGCAGTCTATTCCAATGCTTGACAATGATTTCAGTGAAAGATTCCCTAAAAGCCAATTTAAACCTCCTCTGGTGCAACTTGAGGCCATTTCCTCTAGTCCCTTCACTTAATATCTGGGAGAAGGAGCCGACTCCCACCTTGCTACAAACTCCTTTCAGGGAGTTTAGAGAACAATAAGGTCTCCCCTTGCCTTCTCTTCATATTCTTTCTCATGTTTGAAGACCATTTTAAAGAAACAGCCTGAGAGATTCCGATTTTCAGGACTTCATTCATGAAAATCCTCATTTGTTTACAATTAAGCACATTGCATTTCATCCTACCAGTAATGACCTCCAGCTCTGCCTTTCCTCTAGTATACTGTTTGCACTGACAGCAAATTGCAAATAATTAATGAGACAAATGGTAGAGAAGGTTTGAAACATCATATTTAAGGATGATACCAGCAGAGGGCAATAAGTAGACATTGTCCCTGGTACCCTGCTCTCCTGCAGTCTGGAGGCTTAGGAACTCAAGACATGGTGTCCACTGTTTCTGGAGAACAATCATAGATTCTTTCAATAAATTAAAAAAGAAAAATCAAAAGATACTTTCCTTTACAAACTCTGCTTAGTTGTTCCACAGTCTTTTAATAAAAAGTGCTTGGTAAGTTTTCGTAAGCAGCCACAATAAAAACTAGTAAATAATAGTAAATAGTAATAGGTGGAATGAAAATCCATGAACCGTGGCATGCTTGGGTGAAGAAATTCATACAGCTGTTATGTGCATATGCAGTAAAGGAAGTTCTTAATCTACAGCTCAAGAAAAGCTTTGAATTTATTTGATTTACAGCATCTCCTTTGCCTTTGAATGATAGGAAATACAGTACTGGAACCTATGTTACAAACAAAAATGGGTGCTGAAAAAAACTTTGTAATCGCCATCCATGGAGATACAGAGCTCTTCATGGCCTTCAGTATGTTTTCTTTAAAATATAACTTCTAAACTGAAATGTCTCTTCTGTGTACACAGCATATGCTGGTTTTAGTCTTTTAATTCAGTAGGATCATGTCAAGGGAGCGTTAATCAGTCTTTTACTTCCAGCTTGCACATTTTATTGGTTGTTGAGGAGGGGTTTGCCGAAATAGGAGAAAAATTGCATTTCTATCCTAATGAGGCAGAAAACACTCTTGGAGTTCCCGTGGAATCTTGTTTAGATAATTAAGTGCCTTAGGCCTACTCAGCATCAGCAAACTTTTCACCACTTAAAATTATTTAAAAGTAGTTAAGTCCAAATGTTTCATCCACCATCAAAGGCAATGCTCTATTTTGTCTGTCTGAAGGATATTTTAAGGCAGATTCGTTAATTTAGGAAGCCTTACAAACACTCTGGTCCATGCAACCCCTGTGGCTAATTCCAATTTGCATAACGCAAATCAGACCCAAGGCTGGTATTTAAGGATGTGAAGCAATAGCAAAATGATTCTGCTGTAAGTGTATCTCATGAAAATCATAGAATTCCAGGTTGGAAGTGACCTCAGGGATCATCTGGTCCAACCTTTCTTGGCAAAAAAAACAGTCCAGATGGCCCAGTACTTGTCCAGGTGAATCCGTTTCCAGTGTTGGGGAATCCATGACTTTCCTGGGGAGATTATTTCAGTGACTGTTTGTGTTGTGAAAAATTTTCATTTTGTGTGCATATGAAATCTCCCCGGGAGCCACTTGTACCCGTTACACCTCATCTTTTCTGTATTGTCATCCTAAAACTGATGTTTTCATAATGCATTTTATTTGAAAAACCTATGTTCTGACAATACCAATAGATCCAGCAGCTGTGTCTGAAGAGCTTTTTTTGAATCTTCTTTTGGTAGAGATGTGAACTTCCACTGGGAGTCAGACTGTGGAAAATTAAAGGTGTATATATGTTAGTTAGGAAAAAATAATCTGCAGTTCTCTTTGTTAGCACTAGCAGTGGGATTCATGCTTTTCCAAAGTTATTACTAAGGAACATAGCAGAGGGGTTGTATCCAGTTGAATCCCTTAGTCTGTCTAATCCAGTGTTTTGGAGCTAGAAATAACCAACTAATTCTCTCTATGTCTAAAAATTCGGAGTATGATAGATTTACCTGTAACAAATGCAGTTGCTTAGGGTGAAGTAGGAAAGTTATTTTCTCCATAGCAACCAAGTTTGTGTACATCCCAATGGGTTACAAACAGTGAGAGAGTCAGGGAAAAGATGTCCTAGCATCTTATTAGTATTCATCTCTCTCTTTCAGAAAATGAAGGAAGTATTAGCCTTCCCTCTCCAAAGGATCATGCACAGTACTGCCTGCCCATACACATGCAGAGAATGAGGTCTCACCAAGGTAAAAACAGCTCTTGCTTTAAAGATAAAAAGAAGCCATATCATTTGCAAAATAACCCAAAACCTCAAAACCAAAAACCAAACCAAACCAAACCAAACAAACAAAAAACCCAAAACAACAAACAACAACAAAAAAACCCCCCACCACACAATGTACAAAATAAGCACACAAAAAAACCCCAAAACCAAAAACAACAACAACAACAACAAAAGAAAAAAAAACCAAAAACAAGACAAAACAAACAAACAAACAAAAACACCAAAAAGGATATTTGATAATTGGCTGAAAAATTATCCTCAAGTTCTAGTTAAATTGACAGAATCATTCACAGTATTGGAAAAATGAAAAGTAGAAACACTATGAACATTTTTGAACCCTTAAACAAAGTACTGATATTTTATTTCAAAGAGGAGTTTTGTTTTAGACTTCATCTAAATGTAATTTTGAAATGGCTAAAATTATTACCATAGCAATTAAATGTTTTTTTTTTATTCTCCTTGGACCTCAGATTCCTTGCTTATAGGTAGGTAATGCATATTTTGGCAGCTTCTTTCTTTGTCCTCCCAGTCCAAAGATTTCTTAGGTTTTGGCATTTGACAGCTCTCTTCATTCTTTGTCCCAGAGAGAAACAGAGCTTTTTTTCTACTTAATAGGTGATAGGAGAAGTAGAAATGCAAAAGACTGTGAAGCAACTACAGGTCTTTCACTGAATAGAGAATTTGGGACTTTTGAAATTCAGTATGTATAACAATTGCCTTTTCCTCCAGGAGCAAGAGTAGAGAAGTCAGCAGTAGGATAGCTCTGCCTGTGTGAGACCGATTCAGTCTGGAGCAAATCAACCTGTAAGGGACATGAGGCAGTACTGGGAAGATCTCATCATCTCGGGTTTCATGGCTCTCTCCTGAAGGTAAATATGAAGAAGCATAAAGGAACCTCTAATAGCTGTACTAATCTCAAAAGAATTTCACAGATACTAGCACATTTTTCAAGAAAAGCATTGTGATAAATAGTCAAGCTTTATGATTTGTTTCTCACTATAGCAGTGGCTATTAGAATTTAATACTGTTAAATGTTTACAGCAGAATATTGTTCTAACTTGAAAATGTAAGCATGTTCCTCTGACAGGCTCTGGCCAGCCTGATACTGTTTTTCCAAGACTGCAGAATGCTGTGGAGTCATTTTAATTGTCATTTTAACATGCTGTTAGCTGATGTGGTTCTTCTCAGGGGTGCCCTGTTCCAGCCAAGAGCTGTAGCAGCGTTGCAGCCAAGGAGATGTGATGGCACAGCCTGGGGCAGCCCTGCGGCTGAGCGGTGGTGGCTGCTGCCAAGGCAGTCTGGAATTGCCTTTCACAGGGAGCACATACATGTGTCTTTTAAACCTGGATTAAGGATTTGGCTCTTGATCAAGATCAATCTGGTCTGTTTATACTGTCAGTCTTTTCATACCACGAGCCTACTCTGTGGGAAGTAATCACCTTGCTGAGAATAAGAGTGATACATTCAGCTCATTAGTGCTCCCAAAGCTCTTTCTGTCCTAGGCTTTCCAAGCAATTGCAATGCTAACAAAGGTTCACATCAGCTATCCATTTATGCTGCGTATTCATAGTTAACTTCAAGTGTAAAAATGTCAGTGACAAATTAGTGAGAGCTTGGCATCGCACACTTCTGAAATGCTCAAGAAAGGCTGCTTCTTGCTCCTAGGTATCAACCAGCCTTTAACGATCTCATGGCAGGGTTTTACTGTATACCTTTATAGCTCCTCTTTTTTCCAGGCGTGTCATTTATCTTTTTGTTTCAATATGAATGTTTTTAACTTCTCCTTCCAATCCTTGCAGCTCATTATATCCTACAGGTCTGAGAGCTCGTAAAGTTTTGTTCTTATGTAGTTCCTTAGAAATTTTGTTCACAACCTTAACCCTCTGTTGTAGAGGAGATATGAATTGACACTGTTTTTCATCAGGAAAGCACATTTTCCACTTCTCTGATTTTCCTTTTTTTTTTCCTTTTTAATAACTGCTTTAGTTTTTCAGTCCCCTGTGGAGCCAGGGGCAGGAAGACTGGGTGTGGAATTGTACACACACCCCTACTCAGGCCAGAGAAGGGGAAATGGTTTCATCTCGTAGTTGGTGGGCCATGTTGGTGCTTTTGACTCCACGGCTGCACTAAATTAATGCACCTGGTTAAAAAACATGCACAGGAAACAGTCGCAGCTTCTCAGTTCCCAATGCTGTGACAATTCTTGTGTTCTTATGTAGACACGACATGTAGCATTATAAAAACCTCTGAATCTCATCCAATTTTATCGGATGAAACCAACCAATTTTTAATTATACCGCAATAGTTACCTACACTTTCCATTATTTAGCACTGCACAGTCTTTTCTGTCACCAGCAAACTCCATCAGCAATTTATCATTGATGAGTGTTTTGATTTCTTTTTTCTGCTATATGACTCGTCAGCCTTTATGAAAGATATGGTGACAGAGTACTCTATTTCCAATATTTTCATCTTAAATATTTAAAATCAAGGCAGGAAGAATTTGCCATGCTTCCAGAAAACAGAGGAAGCTTACAACCTCTGAATGGTTCTGACTCAGTGAGATGGTGGAAGGACAGGAGGAGGAGAAAAGGGAGAGAGGAAGGAAAGGAAAGAATTCCAACAGTGGCAAAAAATCTCCTTTGTCTTTAAATAGATTTGGGACTCACTTCTGCTATTACGTACACCAATTCCCACACTAAAGCAGTGTGATCTTCTCTGGAATAGTTGTTCTGTGGAAAATTAGAGGACAACCAGGCTTTCACAAGGAAGGAGGAAAGTCACCTGACTGTGTTCTGATGTATCTCTGAGGTGCTGAGAAACAGTCACCCTTAGAAAGCCTCTCAACGTGAAGGAGGCCAAGTGAATGACTATAAAAGATGCTAACATGGAACTGGAGTCAAAATACCTGAGGGACCAAACTTACGTGAGCTGGATCCTACTTGAGATATTCAACATACTGCTCTACATTGATTTGCGACAAACAGTGCCTCACCTTGCAGTTGGTAAGGGACCTTTGGTTATATTTAGCACGCCACTAGACAAAAAGCTTTTACATAAAACACGAAGGCGTCCTGTTTAATCCAAAGCAAATAGATTGAACTTCTTGCTTTGTTTCGCGTGAGTCCTGTGGGCTGCTGCCACGCAAGGCGCAGGGCCGGGGCTGGGCGTGGGGCTGCAGCCGGGTGTGTGACAAGCGCACGGGCCAGGTGTGGCCAGGAGAGGGCCACCCAGCCCCGGCAGTGCCACCGCGCCCTGCTCTCCTGCCAAACAAGCTCTGTAAAAGCTTAATCGCAAAGGTGCCAGAGTTCGTAGGCGGCTGACCACAGAGAAACAATTGTACATCGTCATGTAACAGAGGGATAGAAGAGAGATGTTCCTTAACATCTGCTACAGATGTTAATTTTAAGAAACAGAATTTAAAAAATTTTAAAAGGACATGGAAAATGCTATGAAAAGTGCAGGGAATCCTTGCCTTTCATCCTGGCAACCTCTCTTTGATAAGCCATAGGTTCCCTTATCTCAAGTGGAATCAGTCTGTACCTCCTGCTCCATTAGGAGCAGGTTGCCCAGCCGTAAGTAGTCTCCTTGCTGATCTGATGGTTTTTCTCCATTAGGACTAAGGTTAGCAAAGGAACTACCTATTCCAGCCTATCCCAAATGCTGAACATGTCCTAAATGAGAGAAAATCCTTTAAAAGAACTGAGTAGGAGCTAAATCTCTACTTGCTTCAAGGCTGATTATGTAGGGCACTTAGGGGAGGTTCATGCCTCGCACAAGTGCTGCCAAGGTGTTTCCACACATGGTAGAAAGTGGATATGCCAGCACCATCTCTACCTGTGCCTGGCACTGTGCCAGGCAGCCTGCAGTGCTGCAGCCCCTCTTAAGGAGCAGCCTACATGGACACATGCCCCTCTCACCCAATTTTAAGCACCTACAGGATGAGTATGGATCTAGTGTTTCCTTTTGAGCTGGCTGGAGTTGGTAGGGTATGTGTAGCACTCCATTCTAACAAGTGGAGTGTCTCAGGCTTTCATGCCTCTCTTTATGCAAGTACACATGATGCCCTCTCAGTGCCTTCTCATACTACTGAGTTTGGGAGCTGCTATTATTTTTATCCAACAATCACATTAATAAACATATTTGGTCTTTTTTCCATGCTGCTCCCATGCCAGTCAGTGCTGAGGCAGAGCAGAACTGAGTTACTGGGGGTCCATAAACATGTGCCTCACACAGGGTTTTCCTTGGGCAAGCCCCTCATAAAGAGGTTCCTGGTGAAAAATCCCTGCTGCCAAATCTTACCTGTGGCACAGTCAGTCATGGTGGGCTTGTGCAAGTCAAGTTTGGGTCTCACATGCAGAAAAAGCTACTCAGAGAGCCTCTCCATCCATGGGCCAAACTCTACACCTGAGCCCTGGCACCTCAGTGTCCGTATGAGACTACTCAGATGGCTGAGCCGTTGCTGTCCTGCTGGAACCACTGCTTCCATTTTAGTGTGCTGCTGTACAAAGTCATTCTCATTCTGAGGAGAGACTGGCACTGAAATGTAGACACCTCCCTCAGTCCAAGAAGCACAGAGATAAATCTGATTAGCAAGGCGCAATATTTTGAGGGACTGCTATTTTCTCTCACAAGAACCCAGCTCCACTTACTGCTTCTTTCTCAACATGGTAAGCGCTGCACTTAAGACTCACATGTAAACAGTACTCCTTCTAATATTTTACCCCTGCATTTGCTTTAACTTCTTTGAGGTTCCCATACACTAATCCTGTTATTTCGTGAAGTTTCTGACTTCTGATATTTGCAGCTTGTGTGAGATTTTCTTCTTTAGCAGTCAAATGAAGTCTGAAATAAACATATTTACTGCTAAAATACAAAATAATGTTATCAAACTAGAGAATTTTCTCCATACTTCCACCCAGTGGGGTGGAAACAAGATAAATTATTGCCATGATGACATCATCCTGAGAAATCTTTCCAAAAAGTGATTCTTTGACATATTCTTTATCCTCAGCCTGTTTAATTTACATGTTTATTAGCTAAAGATCATATATATCACCTGGCAATGAACTTAGTGTCCTGTCTTTAATTTCATTTGCATTTATCTCATGACAGCATATTACACACATGTCAAATATTTTAAAATGAAACTTTCTCATTATATGTCTTACGCATTTTAAGAATTAAGCAACTTTTCCGCTTAGTCAAAAAAGCTCTAAAAAATTAACACCACAAGGCTTATTGCCCTATATCCTAATTAGAAAAAAACTAAACCCTATCCACATCAAGTAGAAGTGTCTCTTCCCAATGCATACCCCAACAAGGCTTTAATTCATTAGGCCTTTCAAGTGCCAAAATTCCTTTCATACTAATAAGATGGTCCATAGTACAGATACTACATATACAGGCAAGAAGTTCAACCGTAGGTAATTATTGCGCTGTAAAGAAGAATGCAGCAGTTTGCCTTCCCAGTGGCATGGTCTTCGCTTACGGCTTTATTCTTGGACTTAATTTTTCTCATTGATGCTCACAGTCATTTCAAAATCCTAGTTCCATTTTCCAGGACTACTGGTCACTTCCCTGGGTATAGTTGCATTACTGGTCTCATTGTCATTCATGAGTTGTTCACAATTTTACCAGGGCAGTTTCCACAACCCAGTACAAGGAGTATGAGTTATGGCACTATTTGAGATAGAAAATTTAGGAGTAAGGAATAGTTTAGATAATAAGGAATATTTAATATTTGTTATATTTATAAAATGAAAATTAAGTTTGCGATAAATGGAGTTAGAGTTTGTAAATAGCGTAAGAGATGTGTTATTAGAGATGACTATTAGAGATAAGTAATAAAATTAGGGTTTGAATTAGTAAGAATTAATTTTAAGGCCTGGAATGTGTCCAGGAAGCTAAGACGCATATTCTGGAGACAAAATTAAAAAGTTCAAGTGTGATAAAGGGTTTGGAAGCCTCCGTCAGAGAGCCCCAGTGACCCCTGAATTGGGGAAGCACAAGCACAAAGAGAATTTTGGCTCATCTGAATACGAAGCGAAGGTAGACGGGGCTAGGTGGGGCTAAGAAATGATTATTAATTAGGTGTATTATGTAATCCCAGGCTTTTAGGGAATAAATAGAACAGTAGTTTAAAAATTCAGTGCACAAGTTTTTAGAGGAGTTTTCCCCATGCGCCTCAGTGCTAAAATAAACCATACCTACTTCATAACTTTTACAAGTTATAGAGTTCTTCCACATATCACTATTTTTGAGCTACAAGCTAAACTTTAAGAGGATATTCCAGGCACTGGGTTAACCTTCTTTTCAGAGCATCTTGCAAAACCTGTTTTCAGTTTACTAAGATATATCAAAAACTGTAGGTTAATACAGTGGAAAGGAAAAGGGAGAACAACCAAAATAATGTCTGGTTCTCCAGAAATGCTTCAAAAGATCCTGATGTCCACCAGGAAACACTACCGACCTAATTTGCCCATGAAATATTTTGATACTGTTTCAACAAGGGCTATATAGACATATAGACACAACCCACCACACTGTCATCAGACTGGAACCATGGTCACTGGTTCTATCAAAGGTGGGCTGCATCAGCTGTCTCCAACAAGGCAGTTCATGAAAGACAAAGAAGAGGATGTTAAAATGCTCCCTTCCCTTCCTAACATAGTCTTCCACATCCATAGCCTCAGCTTTCACAGACCTGGGATCTAGGGATTTGCACGTATCATATGTAGGACTATCTTATCACTCAGATACTGTTCAGACAGTCCAGAAAGGAGCTAAGAACCCTCAAAGTTTCATCTTTTGACTCAATCAAAAGAAATAAGTGAATTAAAGGTGCTAATTTACTTTAAAATTACATATGCACTTACATACTTCCAATAAGCACCATGTGCAGTCAAGAAAGCACTGGAATAAGAATGTCATAATTGAAACCAAGAAAAAAAACTAATGAAAGGTATTTTCAGAGCTCTTCAATTTTTTCTTTTATGTGTTAAGAAACAAAGTTTTATGAGACTAAAGAAAATTTGCAGACAGATCATCTAGCTTGCCAATAGGATTTTGGAGATTGGAATATAATAACAGTGAGTCAGAAAGTTATTATTTTGAGTATGAAGAAGAGGAGGTAGAAAACGTGTATTTGTAGAAACACTTTCAGTTGTGTCTTACAGCAGTGGCCAGATAAAATGTAGCTGGGCTTCAGCCCTTCTAATTTTCTCCCTGCACAGCCTCACAACATCCTTGTAGTCTTCATGAGTTGTCTGCCCTTTTTTCTAGAGGTGATAAACTCTCTTTTTCTCCTGTCAAGTCTCTCTGTTCAGCCAGGCCAGTGTTCTTCCTCACCAGCTCATCATCTGGCACATGGGCATAGTCTGCTCCTACACCTTTAAGATTTCCTTCTTAAAGCAGGTCCATCCTTCCTGGACCCCTTTGCCCTTCAGGACTCCCTCCCAAAAGATTCTGTCAACCAGCCTCTTAAACAGGCCAATGTCTGCCCCCTGGTATTACAAGGTGACAGCTCTGCTGACCCCACTCCTTATTTCTCTGAGAATTGAAATTTCTACAGTTTTGTGGTCGCTTCGCTGTTCACAAGCAGCAGCTCTGCAGGGCACCTCCCCTTGCTGGCTCCCTCCCCAGCTGTGTCAGAAGGTGATCTCTCACCAAAAGGTTCAGGAATGACACACATTGCCATGAGTCTATCTTTCATGCCCTTTGGTAGCACCGAGTTAAATATAGTGCAAGGCAGACTGATACTGGTATCCATCTGTCCTACCAGTTCAACAACAGGACTTCTTTCTTTTCTTCCTTTCTAATTTTGAGAAATTGAAGAGAGAGAAACTCACCTCTTTCCAGTCACAATCAATTATGTGTTGGTGTCAGGCTTTATCCTGACTGCTGCAAAGGCTGAAATGATCATTTATATTCATGCTTACCACCATCTTAACTCATCCCTGCATGGAGAAGTGCCTTGGCTCACAGAGCTCCTGAACACTTGGCACCCATGGCTTTAGTTTCAGGACTATGAATGTAGTGAGTGTTTTCTGAGTCCTACTGTAGCTTTTTTTTTTAAGACACTACAAATGTTTTCGTGTGTTTTGATTTTTCATTTTAAACCCCCATTTACACCTCTGGGGTTGACTACACCCCAGGACAAGAGATATCCTCCCTCACAGACGGGACAGGCTGCCTCCATGGCTGTGGGGTCACATGCAGCACACGTCCAAACTTTTCAACACAGACCATGCTGCCAAAACCACCAGATTAAAGATTCCCACAGTCCACATGTAAGATGAAGAGAAAATATAAACTTTCCATAGCTTTGTGACGTAATTATTTGCAATACAGAAACATCTGAAGTCTCCTATGGAGATTAGATTCTGCTGCATTTGTTAGGAGGTTCACAGCATGAACTGTGTTCTCTGCAGTGACAGCTGATGAAAGCACCAACAAAAGTGATGTTTTCTTTCCCATCAATGAGTAGGCTGGCAGAGGGCAGCCTGAGATGCCTTTACAGAAGCTGTTTTAAAATTATCAGGGCATCATCCTGAGATCCTGGGACAGAGTTGTGGATTGAATTCAGATTTCTCAAGACACAGTCAATAACTTTCTTCCAAAGCAATTTCCTTCTGTGTTGCTGACAGTCAAACTGGAAATGTGACAGATGACAGACAAGCTGGCAGGGTGACAGGAAGGTGCAGATGCAGTCTGCAAAAAGGACAAGAACATCCATTTTTTTCTCCCACACCAAAAGCTCACTCCTACCTTTCCATCAGCTTGTTTATAGCCTGCTTTGCCAGAAAGGGCGGTTTCATTTCTTTCATGGAAGTCCTTTCAGAGTCAGTCATCTAGGGAAATTGAGCACAGACATTAAGATAATTACAGTGAAAAGTTATTAAATCCTGGCCAACTCTTGTGCTGTGCCTGCTCATTTTTTCTGAATACAAATTTCTTGCAAAATTAATCCCCAGACCACACTATAAATACTCCCCTGTGGTGAGACAACCCAGAACTTTGAGGTGGATCTGCATGAATCTTTTCCCTAAAGTAAAGAGCTCTACGGGGAGGGGAGGAAATCAAATAGGAAAACTAAATTTATGAAGACAAAACCATGAAACAAACAAAAATGCAGAACTTAGAAAACAAGAAATTAAAAGAATTTGTCAACAATTTTTGCCTTTTTGCTCCATTCCTGAAAAGGGGGACTGATCACACATTCGTTGTTGTTTGTCCACCATCTTTGAGCAATAGAAGTCAGACAGTGCCATTTGAGTCCTTACCAAGAGTCTCCTTCCTGTTCCCTTGAGACCTGTCTGTCTGCTTTCTCTGCCTGTCAGCAGTCTCTGCTCTTGTCCAACTAACATTAATGCAGCACAAGCCAAGTATGGACCACAGGTGAAAACCAGACATGGGCCTGAACTAAACCACAGACAGACACAGTGTGGAGGAGGAAAGAGTGGATGGAGGAAAGCAGATGATTGTGTCTCAATAAGGAGAAGAAAAAGAGAAACACCAGAAAAATGGGGAGAGAGATCAAAAAAATGCAGGGCCCACTCTAAAACAGCATGGGCAGCACTGTACAGTAGAAGTGTACCGAGAGTCATCTGTGCTGAGCCTTGGCTGAAAGCAGTTTGTAGCTGAGAGCAAAATAAATAGCCACCTTCTTTTAGTGGCAAGGGCTGCCCTTGTGTGCAAGAGAACAGTGTACACACTGCTTCTGGGGCATGTGACTCTACCATCCATGGCTTCGCTGACCAGAAATAACCTAGAAGACCCCAAACCTCTGTTAACCAATCAGGTCAAAAAGGAATAGTAATATGAATAATGTAACAATTAGGTTTTGGCATTATTTAATGTATTCACTCTGGAAAAGGTTTAGATAATAATTCTGATTACTACAAATTATTCAAATTTTACCGAGTTTGTCAGCTGTCCTCCCCCTAAAAAGCATAATGATTAATGATAAGGAATAGTAATAAAGAAGGGACTAATTCTTGCATTTAGCAAGCTTGCATTTAGCTTTTTAAATTGTAAGGAACTCTACAAACAATCACTAATCTATTTAAATCCTCTGGTTGTCCTGTGGTGTGGATGTTGGAAGTGTAAGATAGTTATATTAGCTGGAGAGATATTGAAATTCATCGTGCTCCCCACTGAAATAACTGTCCCCTTTAATGTTAGAAAGGAAAAGTATTAGACTCTTAAAGCTGGCATTAGAGAGCAGATCTTTTAGCTGCCATGGACACAGAGGAAACCACAGAATTTATTCCAAAGCTGATACACTCCTAGTAATGTTTCCTACTGTTTGCCACAAAGATAACTTCCATTAACCTGTGTACCTTTGCAGCATACTCTGATGGGCAGAACTGGTCTCTCATCAAATACAATCATTCTATTATTAATAACAGTGGCTGGCACACTTCCAGTGCCCTCAATTAGTTGTGAAGCCACCTCTAAAACGAAATATTAGTGCCGGTATGCAGGGATATGAGATCTAAACTCAGCCTTCCCTTTCTAAAAGTACCCATTTTCTGGAAAACAAGCCAAAGCCTCTCTACAGTGAGGGAGAAGAGGTAGCTTTTTGGCTTAAGGGAAAGCTCCCTTTTGAAATCTGAAAGTAATTGCTAGACTTGCATAGTCAAAGTGTGGCTGCATCTCCTTTTCCTCTTCAACTCTGCAAATTACCATTACAGTTTGCTTTTCATAGAGAGGTATTAGCACTGTTGGACTGCTTGGCAGCTCTTGCTCCACTTCTGTTTATCTTTTGTAAAGGTCGTGTTCCTGCTTGCAGTAGAATTGGCAACAGAAGTTGTTAGCCAAAAGGCTTTTTTTGCACAGAATTGTGAAGGACTTTAGGAAGGAACATAAACCTAAAATAACCACTGCAAATATTTCACAGGGTTTAGATACTTAAGATAACTGTTGTCCAAAAAGCAATGATTTTGGATTCTATTCTAAATGGGTTTTTTACACCATGTTTAACATCACAGTAACAGAAAACAAAGTAGCTGCAAATGCTTCTCCAAATACCAGATGAGGTAAACTTGAAAAGTGGAGCGCTGGCACTTGAACTGCTTCTGCAGGGAGCTAGCTGGTGCCAGAAGCAGTACAGCTGTGCTGCACTGCTGGGCTGAGCCAGAGGAACCTGCCTAGCAATTTCCAGACGTGTTGCTTCAGTGTCCAAGCAGGTACCAGAACAGAGCAATGCAACACCTGGGGAACTTGCCTGGATGTGGTGAGATTGGAGATCTGTGCACAGTGCTTGTTATGTCCTGAGCTTTTATGGTACATGAAACCAGTGGTGCCATGAAGCCTCTGGTTTTGGGCACATGTCCTCAAAGACATGTTGCTGCACGAGTTATTATTTGGCATTTATTAGTTGAGACAAATTTCATGTCCACATGACTACAAGTCCTAGAGTGAAGAACATTGCCCATTTGTGAACAGCTGATTGTCTTCTGTGAGCTCAATCCCTTCAGAGGCAGAGGAAAGGAAAGGAAAGGAAAGGAAAGGAAAGGAAAGGAAAGGAAAGGAAAGGAAAGGAAAGGAAAGGAAAGGAAAGGAAAGGAAAGGAAAGGAAAGG